>JAZGTJ010007046.1:0-23651 GCA_036877575.1 Botia almorhae
TGTGCACGTTATCCGTGCCCCTGCTAGCATTTTCATTTTCATTATTTTTTCCTTCTGCTTCTGATCCATGCATTTAATCATTATTCTACCATTGCTAAGACAAGATACAGCTTTTACTACTCCTATCTCTTTCTCGATTATTTTCGAGAATTTGACAGGGTGGACTTGCTGTTCTGTTTGCTTAGCAAACGTAATGATCACTTTGATTTCTTTCTCTGTCATCTCTTTAATAGCTTCATTTCTTGAGTGTCTTGATTGTTCACAATCAGATCCATTACCCAAGCTGCTCTTTTTTTTCCTTTTTTGTATCTTACTTCCTGATACTCCATATCTAGACCATTATCGCCATCTGAGGTGTCTCCCCACGCCGCTCTTCCTTCCGCCATTTTTCCCTTTGGGTTCAGGATGACGTTTCTTCCTCTTTGGTAACAAGATCAACAGAATTACTAAAGCGCGTCATAGGTGTTCTTCTAAAGGCATACTTACTTTTAAAACAGTTGACCCGGCCTTTATGATATGAACGCCTTGCTTGCTGCCCGCATACTGTGTATGCGCATGCGCGGAGTTTCATTTTGTTACGAGAAATTTTCTCATTATGTTAAGTCATTATTTCGAGATACTAAGTCATTATTATGAGAAAGTTTCTCATTATTATGAGATGTTAAGTCATTATTACGAGATACTAAGTCATTATTATGAGAAAGTTTCTCATAATTGACTTATCGATTTTTTTTTCTCAACAGTGGCTTCCATAGCCACTAGGCTTTCCAGTGGAAAGGGCTTCCATAGCCATCAGTGTTTTTATTCATAGAGATTAATGGAGCCATGATAAACTGACAATGTCTTCTAAATTTTAAAAGAAGTTTGGTTATTTGTATTTACTTCAGATACATTTCTGACAATATAATATTATGACAATAACAAAAAAAGTCACCATCTCATAGCTGGTCTATTCCCAGATCCCAATGCTTCCTCTGCCACAAAGCAGTAAGGAGCCAGGTGGTCAGAACCAGGAAGTGGTGAAGGGATGTTCTATTCTCCTCAGTGAGCCTCCATCAAACACTCCACCATCTGACATGCGTCCAGCAAGCAACATCTAGCTGCAACCAACAATAGCTGCTGTCAACCAGTGCCATCAAAAACAGAAAATATTTCTAATTGTATAATGTTGATCCAGTTTCAGGATCTCCCACTTTCATCTACTTTTCTGAGCAAAGAATCGTTAATAATAGACCCATAATGAAGGTAATACATCTAAAGGTGATTTATCTTCGTTGTGACAATTAAGTCGTCAGAATTTATCACAATTAAAAGAAACTGTCAACCTCAGAGAATGGTTTAGGTTAATGTAAATCTAGGACACATCCTTAATCCTTTTTAGACCCTATAAAAAAACTGTCTGTAGAACCCACTGTGTCCCTGGGGGAAGAATATAATCAATGGCCTCCAACACAGATATACTTCATGTTCCAAACACCCACTAAGAGGATCAGGTATTTTGCATAGAATAAGTTCAGTATCCTGAAGTGGCTGGCTGGCATAAGAAAACTGAGTTAAAGTTTCTACAGGTAAACTTGAGATTTGAGATCAAAGCCAAAACTGTCCTCAGATCTGTTTTCTTCCTAGTCGGCTTTGGGCAGGAGTGTTGTTTCGCCAAGGGGGGACTCCAGCAGCAACACTGTTGTTGCTGGTACAAAGAGTCTGATGTAGACGCTGGGACCTGCTAACTGTGTTTCTTTACCTCTTAAATTCCCTTAACAACGAGGCTCACGTCATCTCTGAAGAGACCAGGAGGTGACAGTGGGTCAGCTTGTACTTCTTGAAGACCGAGAGATTCAGCCAAAAGTGCCCGTTCATAGCCACCATAGTGCAGCCAATAGCACAATAACTTCCTTAGTGGCATGGAGGGCAAGATCGATGGCCTGGCACCACTCTTAAATGACACTGGGCATTGTCCAAAGCCATTCTCCTTGAGCCCCACATTATTTAAATAATTGTGAACCATGGGACTCGATAGTCATGTGGAGAATGGCTTTTTCCAGGATCTCAACACCTCGTGGAGATCTGTGAAAAATGTTAAATCCTGATGTGGAGGATGGGGCTGATGACAAAATGAGACCATATAAATAATGAAATCACCAAACTGTTTGCAACAGTAACAGTTAACAGTAACATAACAGTTCTTAGCATACTGTCGCGCTATTCAAGGGATAATACAAAAGACTAACTGAAATATTATAACTTTTAACTATATCTTAATATAACTGAACAATCTGTAAAAATGCACAAGTGTTACAGAAAAGCTCTGTGATGGACTGGCCACCTAACCAGGAAAACCACCTGCCTCAGACCAAGATAACTGGGTTAAGCTCCAGCACTCCCCACAACCCCATCAGAGATAAACGTTATAGATGATGGGTGAACTGAAGAAACAATGTATGATATTGTATTTATTGCTTTATACACATACACACCATCAAATAATTACAAATATTTACTATGAACATTTATAGTAAATCGTAAAGGTTCAAAGCTTAAAACACAAATCTTCACACATAAAAAAGGGCAGGCCATTCCCGCAATCATACTCAACTTAAAATGCATACTCTAAAATGCTTTATAACAAAGAAAATTTTTAATCAGAGACTGAAGTGTAATTGCACAAATATCAAATGTTGCAACATCTTCATATAGTAATTAAATGCATTATCTGTCAGGAATCCTATAGCTGTGTACAACAATCCACACAAAGTCAGGAAACAGTTCCGGAGACAAATGGTAGAGATTCCGATACAGTAGCCAAACATTTAAATAAATTAACTTTTTGGTCTTGACAGCAAATTTACAAAATCGCAGAACATTTATAAAGGCACAAAAAAGAAAATGCAAATCAACTAGGAAATGAAGTAAATGATTAGGGGAAGAATGGACCACATTCAAAACCTTTCCTTACAAATACAATTCTTTAACATTTTAGTTTGGTTAAAGTCAGCAATATAAAGCCAACTATAATGTGTCAAGATGAGAAAATGAGTTTCTAGCCACACTCATCAAACACTCTTTTAATGTAAACTAAATCTGTCAAAAAAACCCGAAAAATTTGGAGAAAAAATGTTTCTCATATAATTTTGGCTCCTAATACGTGGTACTGAATAACATACAGAACAAGAAGCAAGTTGTGTGTTACGTGTTTAATGGAATTATTGAATTATTACAAGATCTTAAAGTGATGCTCACTGATGATAAATGCCTGCACTTACATTATTACTGTGCCACAAAGGTTGTTTTTGTTGGTCAATTTGCTAACTACTGGACAAACAATAGCACAAACTCTATTTAACAAGTCTGATCTTAAACACGGATAATAAAACCACCATGTGTTCACATTTTGCCTTTTAGCTTATAAAGTTTAAAATGGTGGTAAATGGTTTTAAACCTCTTAATAATGAATACACATTTACAGTGTCAAACAGGTGGGCAAGTGTTTGAGGAATGTCTTTAGACACACATCACCAAATAACACTTCACAAACAGCGAACAATCTTAATTTCTACATAACTATCAATCTGGACAAATAAATGAGAAAACTATGAAAAAAGGTTCGTTTATTTTTCTGTGGATGCATGCGTATGTCCAACACGACACAATACCACAAAGCTAGATCTTTTCCACTGGTTTTGTTGAGGCAGGTCAATCTGTTTTTACATTAAATGTCACGGACCTCCTCTTTGCTGGGGTTGAGCTCTGGCCCCACACCTTCAGTTTTGGACAGCTCACTGAGTAACTGTTTTCCTGATTCTCCAGCCTGGGAGGCCCACAGCTCAGCTCCCTGTTTCAGCCCAATGGAGTGAAGCAGTTTGGCGTAGTTGACGAAGGCTGCAACTATAAGCTTATGTGGAGACAGAATGATTAAGGAAGAGCACAGGGAATGTGTTGTTTTGGATGTATTTGTGAGATAATTTAAAACTAAAACAGATTACTTATTTTTAATTGATTAAAAGCACCTGCTTTGATATTTTGTGTCTAATACAATGATATTTGTTATGTTTTTGGGGGACACTATATAGTACATACAATGTTAAATACAGAATGAAATTAAATTCAACTTAGTTAAATACAATGTTAAATAAAGAATGAAATCTGCAAATTTCAATAGTGATTAAAACCTCAGGAAATGATTTCTCAAACAATTTTCTTTTTCGTGTTTCGTGTAGTTTTTAAAAGCCTTTAGTTTACATCACAGCCAAACTATAATTTGCTATCTGTTAATGCTGGTGGGTGGCAGGTGGTCTAAGAAAAGGAAAGATGCATTTGAAGGATATTACCATCGTCATTGGCCTCTATCACTCCATATTTCAAACAGGCTTGAATAAATAGTGCAGCACGGTCAAAATGTTTCAAGCTGTCAGGAAATATAAAGACATTAGAGACACGTCACAGCATCACATGCTTTATCATACACATGCTCTTCTTAACACAATGTCCACAACATGATTTTTCTCCAAGATTAAGCATCAATACACAAAGCCTCTCAAATGAGGATACACAAAGCAATGTTCTTTGAACATTCAGGTGAACATTCAGGTTCTTTTTCCCATACAAGTGGATGGTGTTTTAATACTGATTTAAACTGCCAGGTTAAACCAAGGTTACCATGTTTTGTTTGCTATTTGCTATTACAAAAAGTTTATTGTATGGGTTTAGAAGACTTGGGACATACTGCTCTGGAGCTCTACAGCATCTGCTCCTATTCATTGTGGTTGGATGAAAAAGAGCATTTAGAACATGCTTCTCAACATCTACATTAGCCAAAATGTAGTCAGAAAATAATGTGTTTGAAAGAACATGAGGGTGAGTACTGTACCTAATGATAGAATTTTAACTGAGTTATTAGTTAAACACGCCAAAAATACAGCAGCGACCAAATGTGACAAATGTGTGTGATTTACTGTTTTCTACATAAAATCATCCGACATAATGTAAAAACATTCTGTGAAAATATAACCTTGATATCTTTAATTCTGACTGGGTAAAGCCATGTCAAAGGTTGAAATCATAGTAAAATTAATGATTGAAATCAAACTTTTATGTTTCTAATCTCATAATTTGATTACGAGACTTTAGCCTGGATTTCAAAGACAGGGCCATAAATGATGAGGACAGAATACAACATGCAATTTTATAGTTCGTAGATGACCGAACGTTGGAAGGACTGATGGAGGCATAGAAAAGAGTAAAGACGACCTGTGGAGCATCTCGCCCACTTTCTGAAAACATCCCAGTGACAGCAGGACCAAGATGGCCTTTGACTTCTGATTGACCTGAGGAGAACAAAGATGCTCTGCCCAGCGTTTCAGTACATCTGAGCTCTCTGCTGGGTTAAGACGCACCTAAGAAAGGACACACATGAAGACAGATGTTCACTCTGACTGTTTGATGCATGTTCTACACAATGACAGCTCTTTATAAATATTGAAAGTTATCTTGGATATGCTTTTTATTAGGTCATTTCTCAGTCATTACTTTAATTTTAAAATCATTTAATTGAATGGGCTAATAAAAAGAACCTATTAACACAATGAACTACAGACGCTATTAATTTTATCATTTAATTTTTTCATTATCAAGAGAAACCTTATAATGACCCTAATAGTGCTCGTAAGGAAACTCAATTTCTAAATTTAATGGGTAATTACATCTCTTGCACTACAATGATACTTAATTTTAGCCAGCAAAATCACTGCAGATAGTGAACATTGGAGTTATCACTCAGCCCTGTGTTAAAGGTAAAGTACCTTTGCCAGCCAGGCAGCACGGTTCCACTCTCCATACGTCTGCAGATAACGACAAGCATCTGCAGCTTTGTCAATCAGACACAGTAACTGCACCCCCTCTAAGAGAGACAAAGACACACAGAATCAGTGAGCAGGTGTACTGTCCAAGACATTAATGTGGAACAGAGCTGATGTAGGATGTCATCCACAGTCACCCCTTGGAGAGTGAGGCCATCAAGTTCCATTTAAGCTAACAGGCACATATTCCGAGCATATACAGCTGTGTCACTCAATAACACAAAATGCAATAACACAAAAATGCTACACATCCAAATGAGTTCAACATTTTAAGAGTTTCAGTAACTATTGCTCCGTTCCTAACTCTAGTGTACTCTAGTGTACTCCAACTGTTTCAGGCATCACAGGTGTGCTCCAGATGTCAAGGCTGGCCCAAACTGTACAAACATGAAGAAGCTCCACCACATCAAGGACGTGCTGTAGTGAAGTCAACAGCTTCTGTGTAATACACCCTTTGTGTTTCATGGAAGAAAGAACGTCCACTGGTGCAAAGTATTGTATTGAGTAATCTATCACTTTAGTTGTACCTGCCAGTTTGCCGTTGGCAATCATGTTGGTGGCCACCAGTTTAATGGTGCTCTGAGATGGACCAGAGGAGGTGATGGTGGTCACCAGACAGGCTTTGAGTGAGTCACAGTAGTAGTTAGGGTTATCTGCACTGGTCTCCAACAGTAACTGCACTGCACGGTCCGTCTGAGAGATGAAGAACAAAATCCCAAAACATGAATTCAGCTTTAAAATCTAACAAGACAATATAACTGCTTAAAAAGAAATACAAATCAGTTACCAATTAATAAGCAAAAGCATAACAGACAAGTGTTCAAAACGGTCTTCTTACCTTACCCTGATTCCCAACTGTAAGTTTATATAAATGATTTATAATTTGAGCTGTGGGGTCAGCTTTCACAGGTACTGTCGGTTTGGCTTGATTTGACTTTAGCATACATAAAGAAAAGTACATAATGTAATGTTTCAAACAGAGATTGCGATAAATAGATTCCATAGACTCAACGTGTATGATGTTTTTTGGGTGTATGGAAAAGTGAGCAAAAAATCCCATAGACTTAATATTGGGCAGATCTTTGTGATGTCGTAGCTCTGAATTAGAATGTCGCATAGACTTGAGGGGGTGGGCTTATATTGGTTGGCTTGTAACGGCAACAAATGGTGAAAATGTCAACTTCACTGCCACACCCTAGGAACCAGTTACAGTACCCTAGCAACCACCCCTTGGATTCCATTGAAAATCTTTTGACTTAGACTGGCAAGAAGTCTTTAATTATTACCATGGAAACTGTCCAGCCATGCCCTAGCAACCATTTAGAGCACTCTAGAATAAATTAGCTATATCTCAGCACCATCATAGAGACATGGGAGCTGGTTCATTCACAGTTGCATCTATTAGTTTTACCTTGTTATCCCTAGCAACCATTTACTGTGCCCTAGCAACCATGAAATAAAATGAAAGTGAACGTGAAATTTGTCAGATATGGTAACCCATACTCATGTGACCCATTTAACCCAAACACACACTGCAAGTCAAGTGGGCAGCACTGCTGCGCCCAGGAAGCAATCAGGGGTTGGGTGCCTTGCTCAAAGGTTACTACCTGCCAACACTGGAATTGAACCAGCAACCTTCTGATTACAAGCCAGACTTACCAACCAGTAGGCCACAACTGCCCCCTGGATGAATGAATAAGCCATATATTAGTATTAGAACATGCGGGTAAGCTGAGAGACATGTGGGTGGGGGCTTATTTGACTGTGTGTCAGAGGCCTTTAGGTGCTGCCCAGGCAACTTCCTGGCCATACCCTAGCAACCATTTGCCATTTTGAAAATTGTCATAAATTGCTCTCTTATAAACGCATGCACCATTCCCTAGAAATACCTTGCCAAAGTTGAATGCATCTGTGTTTGTTCTCTTATGCTCATCAGCTAGTCAGTGGTTAGCATGCTAATCAATTGCCATTCTTTTTAATGAACCTCTTCAGCTATGAATTTGACATTAAGGCTGACATGAGGTTGACAATGATAATTTGCACATATTTTGATGAGATGAATTGAAAACAGGTGATACAGGTGCTGGTTGGCTAAAGTTTTCAAGATGTTTCAAGATAAAAGTTTATAATTATCTATACACAGGCGAGTATGTTTGCCTACAAGGGAGGGGGGTGTCTGATGATCATAATGCCTTGTAACTTTGACAAAGTATGATAGAACAATGGTACCATATGAAAGTTTATACATTTATTTTCACTTTGAGACTAAAGATTGTTACCTAACTGTAATTTATTGGTCTTAGCTAGATCTACACATCATACAGTTACATTTGGTGGCTTGTTTTGTGCTTTTGAGATTCACATTGTAAAGGCTTAGACTGTTCAGTAGAATGCACTTTAATATGATTACTGTAATTATCTTTGTTTTACATACTGTATGTATTGTGCTTGTTGTGCTTCCTCTACTTGTGGTGCCACTTCAGGGGATTGGCCTTGCATCGCTGCTTGCAGATACAGTCATGGCCAAAAATAACGGCACCCTTGCAATTCTGTCAGACACTTCTCTCAGAAAATTGTTCCAATTGCAAATGTTTTGGTATTCACGTGCTTATTGTTTGCACTGGAACAACACAAAAAACAGAGAAGAAAAGTCAAATCTGATACAATTTCACACAGAACCCCAAAAAATGCCCTGGACAAAATTATTGGCACCTTGTCAAAATTGTAAGAAATAAATGCTTTTCAAGCATGTGATGCTCCTGTGATTTGTATTTAGACCCACACGTGCAAGTAACAGGTGTGGACAATATAGTAATCACACTTGCAACCAGTTAAAATGGAGAAAAGTTCAGTCAACCTTTGTGTTGTCACACTGAGCATGGAGAAAAGAAAGAAGTGTAAAGAATTGTCTGTGGATTTGAGAGAA
Organism: Botia almorhae; assembly: GCA_036877575.1. Lineage (NCBI taxonomy): Eukaryota > Metazoa > Chordata > Actinopteri > Cypriniformes > Botiidae > Botia > Botia almorhae. Next base: position 8,779 of record JAZGTJ010007046.1, read on the forward strand.
AAAATTGTGGGAAAACATGGACAATCTCAAGGCTACAAGCCCATTTTCAGAGATCTTAATGTTCCTGTGTCCACTGTGCGCAATATCATCAAGAGGTTTACAGCCCATGGCACTGTAGCTAACCTCCCTGGTTACGGCTAACCTCCCGTGGACGGAAAAGCACTATACGTCACCGTCTGAATGAAAAGGGATTGTAGGAGACCCAGGAGGACACAAAGGCATAAAAAAGCAGACTGGAGATGGCCAAAACTTATGTGAGAAAACCACAATCCTTCTGGGAGAAAGTATTGTGGACAGATGAGACAAAAGTAGAGCTTTTGCTAAAGGACATCATGGCACTGTTTACAGAAAAAGAAATGAGGCCTTCAAAGAAAAGAACACAGTCCCTACAGTAAAACATGGTGAAGGTTCAAAGATGTTTTGTGGTTGCTTTGCTGCTTCTGGCACTGGATGCCTTGACTATATAAATGGCATCATGAAATCTGATGATTACCAAAGAATTTTGGGGCCAGTGTCAGAAAGTTGCATCTCCACCAGAGGACGTAGGTCTTCCAGCAGGACTATGACCCGAAACACACTTCAAAAAGCACTCAGAAATGGTTACAAATGAAGCGCTGGAGAGTTCCGAAATGGCCAGCAATGAGTGCAGATCTGAATCCCATAAAACACATGTGGGGAGATTTTAAAACAACAGTTGGGAGAAGGCATCCTTCAAATCTGAATGACCTGGAGCAGTTTGCAAAAGAAGAGTGGTCCAAAATTCCAGTAGAGAGGTGTAAAACTCATTCATGGTTACAGGAAGTGCTTTTCCTCACCATTTTTAGGGTTGTTCCAATGCAAACAAAAAAATAAACATGTGAAAACATTTGCAACTGCAACATTTTTCTGAGAGAAGGGTTGCACTTTCTGACAGAATTGCAAGGGTGCTGATATTTTTGGCCATGGCTGTATATTAGTTTTAAATATGTTTAATACTGTACTGTAACAAATCCATAAGAATTTAATTAGCTGCATTAAATTGACTATTAACCAACACAAGTTACTAATTATTTAAAAAGTAACACTTCAAGATTGTTTAAATGAATGTTGTTGCATTAAAGCAGCTGTTTTCATTTTGGTAACTGAAGGTCATAGCGGTTTGGACTAACACAAGTGTGAGGAAATCATGATGATGTGAAATATTCCTTTAACAACTATATCCTTTTTAAAATATATTAGTTTATGCAATACATAATTATTGTAAATAACAATTAAAAATTAATGTAATAAAATTAATTCACACTATGCACTAATGTGTACATTCATGTAGCCCTGGGCAACACTTTTTTTATTTGCTGCTGTTAGGGTTGGGTGTGGATAGTTTTAGGATTAGTTTTGAATTTATTAGTTGTCCTTTCTATCAAGTTTTTAGCAGTTTCGCTCCAGGCTGTGTTGTGACAGGAGACTGGGTGTCAAGTGTGTGACTAATTTGTGCATTTAAAGGTTTTATATTGATCAAGAACATTAACAACTGCAACATAGCAACTGGTCATAACTACTTGTTTTGTCTGTTTAGTTATTTTAGTAAGTAGCCATATAATAAACATGGCAATACACAGTCAGCCCATAGTTAACTTATTGTAAAATGATAATTCAAATTTTGTATTAAAGCAGCATATTGTGAACTTGCAACACATAATTAGGCTAATGAATGATATTAGTACAAGAACAGTTCATTGTAATAATTAATAGATTAAAATACAGTGCATTCATAAAGTATTCAGACTCCCTTCACTTTTTTAAATTTTATATTGCAGCCTGATACTACAATTTAAACTAAAATGATTTATTCCTCATAGATCTACAATCAGTACCCTACATTGACAGAAGTCAAATTAGAATTATCACAAAAAACTGAAATATTAAATTTACATATTCAGACCCTTTGCAACAACACTTGAAATTTAGCCAACCATTTCTCTTGATTGTTGCCAAGATGTTCCCTCTTATTGGAGGCCACCAGATCTGGGGAAGGCTACAAAAGAAATCTGCTGCACTGGTTCACAGGAGCACAGTGGCCATAATTCTCAAATGGAAGTCTGGCACAACCAGGTCTCTTCCAAGAACTGGTCATCCAGCAAAATAGCACCTGAAGGACTCTCTTGAGGAACAAGGACTGTGAGGAACAACATTCTCTGGTCTGATGAAAACCCACCACTGACATTTCATTCCAAATGAAAATATTACATGTAAACACACTAATCGAAATAAAAAGGCCCAAAACCAATAGACATTTTTAATTGGTTTCAGAGGGGTGGGATAAACCTTTTCATTTATCCTTTAAACAAAAACTTCCACCATGTAAGTGCATTAAACCGATTTCTTTGAATCTTTGTCCTTCTGTGCATGCCTGGCCTTGACGTATGCCATACACGTGATGCTTAATTTTTTTAATTATAATAATGTACTGTAAAAAAAGTTGTTTGCAGTTACTAACCTGACCCAGCAGCAGGAGCTGGTCCGCACACTTTTTTGTGTGTTCATAGCTGGACCTCTTCACTTCTTGTAGACGAACCCGCTCTAGCTGAAACCTCTGGAAGAGAGAGAAGTATTTAACAAACAACCTTAAATATGCACCTTAAATACTTCTACATGTATATAATCTTTGTTATTATGTTTGTTATGGCTAACCTCTGCTATCATCACAGTTCACACTATTCAACATAAGAATGTTTTTGTTTATAGCCCGAACACAAATAAACAACATTTTTTGTAATACTTTACAATAATGTTTAATTCATTATTGTTTGTTAATGCTATGAAAAATAATGCAATAACAATGAACTATACTTTTAAAGAACCTAGGTAAACCACAGACCCAGCTCTGGCCCAGCCAGATATTCTGCTATTTTGTGAGATTAAGAACATCATTTTACAGTTTCATTAATGTCTGCTTTACATCTTTCCAAACTAATTTATGGCTGGTTTGTCCCAAGGTTCTTCTCAACTACTAACCCCTTTACAAAGTTTTTGGTTCTTTGCCACATTCTCCTTTGGTTTGCTCACTGGGGGTCTAAAAACATATATTTTTCTTTAATGTTACCTTAAAGGCAACTGCTTAATGCAGACCTTATGAAATCATGACACTACTACTGAATATGTTTTTCTGTAAAGCTGCTTTGAAATTGTGAAAAGCACTAAATAAATAAATCTTACTTGACTTAGCGTGCTAGATAACATTAACTTTGTGACATGAAAGAATTTTAATAAATGGCCTGGGTGGAGTGGGGCCATTTTCATCACCAAACTTTACAAACATTGTTCTGAACATGACAATTCAATTTATGCACTTTAACATTTACCGTTTAACAATGTGTTATGTTTAACGTAACACAAAGCTTCTGCATTGTCAAATGTTAAGGTGAATGTTTATGCAAATGCATGTCTAAATAAATCTAAGTACATCAACTGTCATCTCAAATGAAAAAAGCAAAAACCTGTTTTTTCAAGATCCCCCTTCTAAGTTTTCTATTTATAACACTGACTGGATGGTAGGTCAAAAAGATAAAACTTTTAGCATTCCAAATTTATGAGAAAAACTAAAAAACTGTATCACAGTATCACCAAGATGTACTGTGTCCTCTTTAATGTCCTGAAATAAGACCAAATTTGATAAGAAATTCAGAACCTTGATTATTCAAGTTCAGAGAGTGCAGCTTTCAAAGTACTTTCAAAATATCCAACTTTAATCCAAAATGTCCCACTTTCTGTGAAGCGGAGCCCCCACACCCATGTCTTAGCATTTGCTCAGATGTGTGTGATGAAGCATTCTTAACACCTAGCAAAAACAAGAAAACTCTTTAAATAATATTAATAATCTGAAGGCAAACAATATGGATCTTTGCAGTTGCTTGGTCCCTGAAAATCAATAAATAATGTTTCAAATGACTCTAGACTCATACAGGTTCTGTCTGGTACTTTGAACCAAAACAGAGCCACAATATGTAGTGCAATTTGTGTAAAAAGTTGCTTTGAGAACTTTTTCTCAAAGCAGTTATTTCTTGGCAATATCTTGAAATTAGTGAAAGGTGTCTTTTTATGAGAAGCGTAACACTAGCAAAGAGATGCTTTCTCAACAACTTGCAAAAATAAACTTTGCTAAATCAAGCCTTGTAGATACAACCTTGGTTGTTTAGACAAGCTCCTTTTTATTCTGGCAATTTCAGAGCTTTTTTACCTACACCCAAACGGTTACTCTTCTTGGAAATAAAAGCACTTTTCCTTGATTTAATTGAAACACCAAAATAAAAGGCCCAAACCGATTAAAATTTATAATAAGGATAAACCTTTTTATTCTGTAAGAATAGTATGCACCAGACAGTGTCAAACTGTCAATTAAAATATGATTTATGATCCCTGATTTATAACCCCTGTCAAGAGTTGTACATGTACATGTCTGCATATTTATGACCTTCACCATACAGATCTGACCCCTACCTTTCTAAAGCAGATGTTTCTTTCCTTCCTTTCTCCAAACACCCTTGTGGGGAATGAAATCGTGCCGGTGGCATATGAGTTTGACAAGGCAAAACACACTGTGATGGTATACAGTGTGGATATGGGTCAGTAGTAGTCATTTAAAGATCCATGTCTGATTTTTCAGGCTAAAGGCTGGTCTTTGTTTTACAGTTATGTTTGGGGTGATCTACACGACTGCAGTCATAAGCCTCTTTACATAGGTGAATAGGATGTTGCCTGGCATGAGATACAAAGTGGTAGCCGATCATGCTAAAAAGAACCCTGAGGACTACGTCTTTTTTTGCTTTTAGGGAGAACAAAAAGCTTCACCAAGGTACATTAGCTATCCTTCCAGATGAGCAAAACCATTGCTATGATATGAAATTTGTGGATAAACAGTGAAATAGTCATCTATAATGCTGTGGATTCTTCTTATAGCGTTTCTTTATAAAACGCATTGTGAGCTGTCATTTCTGACGCAGTTGATACCAAACATGTTACCAGTCTTAAGAATAAAACGACTGATGTGAGAGCTTTGTCACATGCATGCACTGTGTATTAACATTGGGGAGCTTGTCAATGTATTCATCAGAAAAGTTCAAGATGTAGCAGGTAAAACCGATGGTGGCTTTGATAGTGGTAATATTCTCACCACGTGTACATGTAACAGATGAATGCATAGCCATGGTGTCAAGAAAAGATCAGATTATTGTCTGTAAAATTAGATAAAAACAGTAACTTTTTTTATCTAAATCATTTTGATTTTTGATGTGATGTCAATCTTTGCTGTGTGAAAATAAAATCATAGCTCTTAAATTGATCGTGTTATTCATTTGTGTAGTGGTGAAATGACAATGTGCAAGCTTATGTAAAAGGTTTATTATAAACCTTGTAATCCAGGGTCATTGGTTGGTAAAACATTTAAAACAGGCTGTTTTAAAGGACACTGGTGTTCGTCCAACTAATAATGAAATTTTAGATTGACTGGTACTTGTTTATAGCATGGACATGACCGCTTATTCAAAGAAAAATGAAAATAAAATATTTGCTAACATGTATGACCTTTAGTAATGAGGGATTGTGTTCCCCAGATGAAATCAACATCTGATGTTACATTGCAACAGTATGTTGCAATGCAACATGCAACACACTATGCAACATGTAGTCAATTAAGACGACAGATGATAGGTATCATATTGAGCAAGATATGCAGTTCCATCTTACATGGAGATGGCACATAGCAAGAACATCTTATGGGGTAGGGGTATAAGGGATTTGCAATAATACCACAAAATACACAAAAACAAAATACATACCCAAAATACAAACAATACAAATGTGTGTTAAAATTCCCTTGCGTTTCCTTATAAAAAATATTATTATGAAGATAAGTTATTCACCTGATAATAAATTAACAAATGATCCCTCAGAAGATCGTCAGTTATGATCATGTAAAAACCAAGCGTTTCTCAAAGCAAAACAATTTATTGACTTTCTATGGGAAGCTAGCCATTACTTTAGGATTGCAACCAGGTGTTCCTATATTGGGGATTACACAGCCATCTGAAAATTTAAATTTTGGTAAGGATACTGTGATCTATGCATCATATCAATCAGACATACATGGGGGTATCTACACTGATATTATCGAATATCAGTAAGTAACACCAACACGATGCTCCAGGGGGTGTACATATGACAGGTAAAAACAACAATACTGTCAGTGCTAGATAGAACAAACCCCACTATGAATCTATCAACAAATCCATCATCACGAACATTGCTATAGAAGTAAAGGAGGACCAAAACAAGGCCATTTTCTAATGGAAAAGAACGCGTTAAATTTCACTTTGGACCTGTGAAATTTGTTTAAAAATGGTGTTTCAACAATCACAACCATAATCCCAAATGCTATGTGGCTTACTATATGAATCAAGCAGGCAATGGGATTCCTGGATATGCAGGGGACGGGGTCATGTATGAAGGTGGATTGAGGCATCTTTAGAGGTCTCTTTAGAATGGCTATATTGCTGCTAATATGAGGATTTGCTTGTAAGTGTACATATTCACCTTCAGAGGAGTGCCAATAGGAGTGGTCAACACAGAGTAAGAAAACAGAGAACTATCAGGATGATGTCAGATGTACAGAGTAGAGCACCATCAAAAAGTGTTATATCCATTTGCACAAAGAGACCTGTTAAACTATTTTCTAGACCACTGCATTTCTTTACAACATGTCAAGAGTACATTAAATCTGAAGTGGATTTGTTTACCGAACCATTGACTTAAACGACTATTGAAAAAACGTGCAAATACTAGTTCTGCCCTTATCATCAATATTCGGCTCCTTTGGAGTTTTATATTGCAGGTACTGGAGAGGATTATATATATTTAAATAACACTTTACTGTTTTCTTTGAAAAGACCATTACAGCAGATGGATAAGGAAAGATTGAAAATTACACAGACACCACAATTTTTCACTGGTTGATGTGTCACTTGGTGATAAATTAATATTACACAGGTCTTGAGCACATATTCTTACCGATACATCATAGAATGTTAACTTCAACCACTGCAAAGTATCCTACTGACAAAGTCTTAAAAACTTCTCCATACTGACTGGGTCCTGTGTGTCTAATCAAGAAATCTGATTCTTAGGGACGCTCCCCAAATCTATTGTTTTAGGCATGGTTAATAATATATTCACATGAGCTTATAATAAAAACCCATTTTCATTTAAAAATTATGATTTGTTTAGCATCATGGTGCACTTTGCCTTGTTAAACTCATACCATTCCATACAATTCCCAGACAGTGAAAACTCATGTTTCACATAACCAGAGTTATAATGCAAAAACTTTGAACTAATTTGTGCATGTCTTCCCAGTACAAAAGTCAGGTCTTTGTCCTTTTTTACCCATACAAAGTTCTACGACTTTTAGAAAAATTGGAAAGGAGCGAATGAATTAGCCAGTTTTGTAGCATCAGAAATTGCAGACTCAGAATTCAAACAGAATTTTTTTAACCCAATTTAAACACTAATTCACACCTTGCTCACGATGGCGTTGGGAGAAGGGAGGGGAGGTCAGACAATATGATAAGGATCAGGTCCAAAGGTTAGAGAAACATGAAAATGTTCGTAACATTGAAAAATGTCTATAAACATGACATGTACAAACTCTTGACTGACGGTCTTAAAACAGGGATCATAAATAATATTTAGATTTACAGTTTAACACGTAGTATCTGGTATATACTAGTTTTAAGTCTTTGTTGTTCTGTGCATGCCTGATCTCGACGTAATCAGGGGTTAGGGGTCATCAAAATGCGAAATGCCGTCGCGATGAAATTGCATTGTGCCCAAGTTGCAGGAAAACACTGAAGTAATTGTGTCCCTAAGAGTAAACATGTCTGAGGAAAGATCGTGTTGAGCGTGTTTTTTAAGCGTGTTGCAACAAACTGCCACCCTTACCTAAGTGTTTATACTAAGCATTTCACAATAGCTTCTGTAAAAACAAGGCAATACAGAAGTCTCCCACAGTAAACTAACATAATGGATCACTTACAGCACATACAGCTACTCCAACAGTCCATTTAGGCACGCTGTGTGTTTATTCATGCCAGTGACACCAAAATGGTAACAAAAGTACTATTATAAAAGTTTTCAACAATAATGGGAGCATACAGTAAATATGAATCACTAGTGATCACTGTTCTGACAATGTTCTCCTCTGTTGTGTCTGCTGCAATGTGACTGTGTCATTTTCATTCTTTTATGGTTTTGCACGCTAAAAAGTGTACTTACTGCCACATGCTAAAATTATTTACACATTACTAAAAATCTCTTAATTAGAATGATTTTAAATAGAAATATAGCTGCAAGCAGCGATGACGGGCCTAAGCACTATGGTGCCATCACCACCTGGTGCTTCTCAGAAGACAATGTATAGGTGTCACATGCATTTAAGAAAATAACTGAGGACTACTTTAAAGTCTGATTTAATAAGTCTTTTAATAAGTTTAATAAGTTTTTATACATTTCCTGTTGCCAGTTGATGCCACTACAATTGTGACTCACAAAAGCCATTGTAATCAATCCACAACAACAAACATATTTCCCAAAGTTGGGGTAAATCACTTAATGCATGCAGAAGACACTTCCCGTTCTTTTTATTGCCTTAAATTTTTTTTCACCATGGCAACATCAATCGAGAAATCAACAATCTGTTCACAGTTTAGCATTTTCAATCTCTCTTCATTTTTCCGACCAAGTATGAAGCAAATTGGGTCAATTTAAAATGACTTTTAAATTCAGTTTTAAGTGACACTTCCTTCTGCCAGTTGGTGGCACTATGACTGTGACTCACAATAGCCATCCCTAGGACCAAACATACAGCTCAAGTTTGAACAAAATCCTTCAATTCACGCAGCAGATATGAGGCACTCTCTGTTTCCATTTTTTTCCATTAATTTATTGCCTCACCCAGGCAACACCATTTGATTTATTAAAAGCCTCTTGCAATTGAACATTTTCAATGACTTGGCATAATATTTACCAAAATTGGTGACAATCTCAAATTCCCTAGGAGTTTTTAAAAATTCAGAGGCTGGAATTGTGAGAAAATCCAAATTTGACCCAAAATGGCCGACTTCCTGTTGGGCGGAGATAATGAATGTAATGTTGAAAGTTGTCAAGCTTGATGAGAACAATACATGTGCCAAGTTTGGTGACCGTAGGTTAAACTAACCCCATCACAATAGTCAAATGGGGTGCTACAGACCCCACCACCACACCCACGTCTAAGCTTTTACCCAAGCCTAACGGCCAACTAGTATGATGTATGTGCCAAACTTCATGCCATTTCAAACATGTTAAGCACATCAAATACACCTCAAAGCACCTCAAATACACAAAGTTTGACACATTGCCATGAGAACAATCTTTTTAGAATTTTATATCAGCCATGCGTCTACATTATTCTGACCAAGTCTGAAGTGACTTGGCTAAATGTCAGTTAACTATTTTAAGGTTTGTTTTAAATGATGCACTTTCTGTTGCCATTTTGTGGTGCTATGACTCACAATAGTCATATTAATGACATCAGCCACCACAATAAACATATCTGCTAAAGTTGACGCAATTCACTCAAAGCATCCTGTAGATATTAGAGACACCCTGTTTCCCATTATTCGCAATAGTTTTACCACCTCACAATGGCAACCCCATTTGAGATATCAAAAATCCCTTTGCAATTTTGAATCTTCTTAGCATGATGCTCACCAAGACTACTGACAATCACATGAAGGAGGCATGCACTTTTCAGAAAATCACACACATCTGAGTTATTTAGTTTCAAAGGTATACTGGGGTGTCATGTGTTGGCATTACGGTGTCGGTTTATCTTTTAAAAAAACAGCACAGCCTATTAATATACAGTACTGTGCAAAAGTTTTAGGCAGGTGTGAAAAAATGCTGTAAACAAAGAATGCTTTCAAAAACGGAAGTGTTAAACATTTATTTTCATAAATGAACAAAATGCAGTGAATGAACAAAAGAGATCTAAATCAAATCAATATTTGGTGTGACCACCATTTTCCTTCAAAACAGCAGCAATTCTTCTAGGTACACTTGCACACAGTTTTTGAAGGAACTCGGCTGGTAGGTTGATCCAAACATCTTGGAGAACTAACCACAGATCTTCTGTGGATGTAGGCTCTCTCACATCCCTCTGTCTCTTCATGTAATCCCAGACACACTCAATGATGTTGAGATCAGGGCTCTGTGGAGGCCATGCCATCACTTCCAGTACTTCTTGTTTTTCTATACGCTGAAGATAGTTCTCAATGACTTTGGCTGTATGTTTGGGGTCATTGTCCTGCTGCAGAATAAATTTGGGGCCAATCATATGCCTCCCTGATGGTATTGCATGATGGATAAGTATCTGCCTGTATTTCTCAGCATTGAGAACACCATTAATCCTGACCAAATCTCCAACTCCATTTGCAGAAATGCAGCCCCAAACATTCAAGGAACTTCCACCATGCTTCACTGTTGCCTGCAGACACTCATTATTGTACCGCTCTCCAGCCCTTCGACAAACAAACTGCCTTCTGCTACAGCCAAATATTTCACATTTTGACTCATCAGTTGTCATCAGCCATTTTTCTGCACCCCAGTTCCTATGTTTTCGTGCATACTTGAGTCGCTTGGCCTTGTTCCCCTGTCGGAGGTATGGCTTTTTCGCTGCAACATTATTTCTTGATGACCACTTCTGGCCAGACGTCTCCGGACAGTAGATGGGTGTACCTGGGTCCCACTGGTTTCTGCCAGTTCTGAGCTGATGGCACTGCTGGACATCTTCCGATTTCGAAGTGTAATAAGCTTGATGTGTCTTTCATCTGCTGCACTAAGTTTCCTTGGCTGACCACTGCGTCTACGATCCTCAACGTTGTCCGTTTCTTTGTGCTTCTTCAAAAGAGCTTGAATAGCACATCTTGAAACCCCAGCCTGCTTTGAAATCTTTGTCTGGGAGAGACCTTGTTGATGCAGAATTGTCATGGCATGACATGAAACTGTCTTTCACAACCTCACCTTGGTAGCAGAGTTTGGCTGTTCCTCACCCAGTTTTAAGCCTCCTACACAGCTGTTTCTGTTTCAGTTCATGACTGGGTTTCAACCTACGTGTGACATTGAAGATCATTAGCACCTGTTTGGTATAATTGGTTGATACTGACTATAATCCTACAAAATACCTGACTTTAGTAAGGTATGCTAGTAAAGGTAGTAAAGGTATGCTCTCACTTCTTCGCACTTATGTGCCCACCAGAAATTTGCGTTCAGCTAACAAACGCCGCCTTGTGGTTCCATCCCAACGAGGGAAGAAATCACTTTCCCGGACTCTCTCTTTCACTCTGCCCGGTTGGTGGAATGAACTCCATATCTCCATCAGAATGGCTGAGTCATTAGCCATTTTCAAGAAACAACTAAAAACTCATCTTTTTCGTCTTCACTTCCTTGACTAATTTACTAACACACCCCTACTTCCACTTCTTAAAAAAACATTCTTCTCATACTGTGTTGAAATACCTGAGACCTGTCTATAGCACTTATTCATTGTTGCCTCTTATTGTGATTGAAGTTGCTTCCTTGTCCTCATTTCTAAGTCGCTTTGGATAAAAGCGTCAGCTAAATGACTAAATGTAAATGTAAATCTGATTTACATCTTACAGGACCCTTTCTCCATTTAGGTAGAATAACTACCCTTTAATAACTAAACCCCTGAAGTCCTGCTAAATATTGATCATAGGTTCACATTTAAGAACCATTGTGTAAAACATCTATACCTCTAATCTCAGTCCAGTCTCAAATAGCTTTGAGCTGCAAAATGCTACATTGGGGCCATTAAGCACATTTTAGAGGAGAACAGTTTTATATTTACTGAAGAGCATTGTTTGCCAGCTGCAGCCTGGTATTATATTCTGATATTCTTGACCCAACATGTCCTCCTTCAATGCATGTGATATTTATAACCATTTAATCAAACATCAGGTGAAAACTCTTGGCAAGATTAGTTCTTTTAAAATGGTTAAAATGCTAAGTTCCTGTTTACTTAATATAGCCTTCATATACCCTGTGTATGTTTATTTTCTGTACTTGGCATTTTGATAGCTAGTGAGAAACAAACCTTCTGGTACTAACGCAAACTATAGTATATCAACTATCATTGCTCATGTAAGCCTCTTTATTTCAGATAACAAACTGAGAATCAACTGAGATGTACCATTGCATATGTGTCACTTATTTGGTTACGGCAGAAGACTGTTTGGAGAGTGCACAATAAATAATCTACCACTTTAAAAAAATGAATCCTTGGGGATTTCTTTCAAAATAAGTATAAGTAATAGAAATAGCGTTGCTTGCCACACCATACGAGGTCCAAATCAGGAAGATAGTGAACTGACAATTCTAAAACTAGCAATGAGTGTTGAAGAATACATTCTATGATCCTCTGGCTGGATTATTCTGCACCTAAGCTGTTAGTGGCTCATACCTGGAAGAAGGAGCTTTCACACAGAGTGTCATGGCAGATGTCCAGGTGGCTGACAGGGTTGCACTGGGGGTCCTCAGCTAGTGTTCGGCCCTCGGTGGCGGATCCACTGGCCTGCCGGTTCTCAGCAAACCGCTGGATGTAATGAGCTGCCACTGTCCAGAACTGAAGGTCAGCTTCGTCTCCAAATAGCCTGATTAAACAATGCAAAAAAGAGGAGGACACCATTACAGAGCACAGAAATGTGTCTTTGCTTTTTTATGTCATAGGATAGATATTTTTAAAATGTCAAAAATGTTTCTGAATTTTATAACAAAGTTATAAGTTTGAGTGGATCAGTAAGTTGAAACACGCATGTGCACAATTGTCCACGTGTTCACGCATGAGTGACCATTGCGCAAACTAAATGCTATGTTGAAGCCTGAAAAACATTCTGCATTTCAGATTATTAAGGTTACAGATTCTTATATGAAGCAAACAGTCTGTGAAGGGTGCCCACAGCACTAGCTTTCAAACATAAATCCTCAATTTCACTCACTTATTTCCAAGCCCAATGGTCTCACCCCAATGAACTGCAGCATAAAATGTGACTGGCGTAGTGAGTCAGAATGTGCATAGGCTAGTTAATTATGAGCTACAGGCAAAACAAGTAAATAAACAAGTCAAAAATGTCAGGTTTAATTTGAAGTTTCCACTAAAACTAGTTTAAGCCCTCATCTAGCAATTCCAATGATTTTTCCTTTTTTAATAATCCATTAAAAATTGCTTTTTTTTTCTCACTTCTTGACAATTGGTGCTTCAGACAGGTGTAGCTCGTTCATTTGTTGTCCATTCGAACAAATCATACATAAATTATTGTGACATTAGTGGAACACATTCACAGTTCATATGATGAAGGACTACTGTGGTCACTCGGCGTCAGTTTGAAAAGTTACTGCAAAATGGTTCAAAAAAGTGAATTAGAAAGTTAGTTACAGAGAAAAGCTACATTATTCACGTACTTGCAAATGCTATCATATGCTTACTATCAAATTTTGATTTGAAAAGGTAGGAACAGTAAAAAAACAGCTTAATAATGTGGCTTCTGTCAATGCGCTGAGCTGATTCAAGACTGAATTAAAAGACATCTGGACAGACACCATTAGAGTTGCGCATTCTAGCGGGAGTGGGACTTGACGCAACAATTCAGCGCGGGACATGACTGGAAGGATGCCAGTGGGTTTGGGCGGTCAGACACTGATGTGTGTGTGGCTTTTCATTTTTCAGTGTGATTTGCGGGATTCTTGCAAAAAACTATATGCAAACACTTTATGCAACACTGAAATTTTTAAGTTTAATTAAATTAAAGTTTAATTAAATTAATTAAATTTAAGTCATTTGAACTTATTTTACATTTTAACTTATATAAAATGTTGAAATTGCTTCAAATTTAACTTATTCTGATGAGTTAGAGTAATGTAAAAACAAAGGTTGTTGACTTTTTGATCAAATCATTTTTACAGTGAAAATTAAAACAAACTGTTAGTCATATGTTCAACAAAAGCAACAAACAACTATATTAATAATATAAAGGTTTACAGGCATAAAGTCGATGTTTACCTCTTTGCGGGGTGCGACTGAAAGTAGCCTATACCACACTGAGGCAAAATGTCTGAGTATGACATGGACAGATATGTAATTGCTGTAAAATCTAATATTTGGAAATGTTTTTCAGTTGTATGAGATAGCGATGGAAAGCAACATCCTTTGGTGCACTGTGACAATCGCAAAAAGATGCTGGTACCATGGAGAGTTACTTGTCATTCGATTCCGAAAGACGAATATTTAAATGTAAAGTTGGACGCATCAGCGCATAGACCCAAGGATGTCCTTACATTAGTGGAAAAGACAATGTCAAAAGTTTTTGAGATTAAGCTAATTAACATGCCACGTACTTTGCATCTGAGTTTCCAGCTCACTATCGGAGAGAACTTTAAGTATATACAGTTGTGTTCAAAATAATAGCAGTCCAACATGACTAACCAGATCATTTACTGTTTTTGGTATAAATCATATTATTACATGGCAAATAATTTACCAGTAGGTGTAGTAGACTCAGAGAAACCAACAGACCCAATATTCATGATATGAATGCTCCTAAATATCTGTGTAATTGAATAATTAAGTGAAAGGGGCGTGTTCAAAATTATAGCAGTGTGGAGTTCAATCAGTGAGGTCATTCAAGAAGAAACAGGTGTCATTCAGGTGGCCCTTATTTAAGGATGAAGCCAGCACATGTTGTACATGCAATTCTCTCTGAAAACCTGAGAAAGATGGGTCGTGCCAG
>JAZGTJ010007047.1:0-23651 GCA_036877575.1 Botia almorhae
GCGCCTCGTCACAATATGTAATGTACACTGTTTATTTGTATTACATTATGTATTTTAACACTTTTATTCAATAAGACCATATGATTATTATTAATCAAACAATCATTATTGCCTCATTGTTTTAATATAATGCATTTTAAGTCATTTTTAACAATGTTGTTCACTTAGGTCTGTTTTTTATGACAAAAATATTATCTAAATACTTTTTTGTAAATTATTATTTGGAATAACAAAAACATAGTTAATTTGTGGTTACCATGGCTATAAGAACCATGATTTTTTGGTTTCACAGTAAAACCATGGTTAATTTTTAAGGGAACATGGAATTTTAAGACAGATGCCTTGGTGATGGTGAAACCATCAAACCATTGTTTTGCGTTCTCTCTCAAAACCTTTGCATTTCCCTCAAGAAACTTTGCGTTCCCTCGCAAAACGTATACATTCTTTTGAAAAGACATTTGCGTTCCCTCGCAAAACTTTTGCGTTCTCTTGCAGAGATATTTTTACTTTTCTGCTTACAATCCTTTTTATGTAATATCCTTTTCAGGTGTCTTTCACTTACGTCAAAACCGTGCCTTTAACGAAGGACTTAACATATTTCTTTATACTTCAGCCCAAGATTAAAATAAACTCCATAAACTGCTCCAGTATGAATGTACAGAGCTGCCTCAACCACTGTAAGTGGAGAATTAAACAGGAAGTGTCCGAACTCGACTGGTTTTGAGAGAGAATTCAAATATCTTTGTGAAAGAATACAAAAGTTTTGTGAGGGTGTGCAAATTTCTTTGCAGGAGAACGCAAAACAAATTGAAAAATATATATTTCACCCGCCCCAATGTTTTTCCCACCACCATGTCCCTTAAGGGGTTCCGTACCTTATTAACATCAACAACCAAAAAAAGATTCACAGGATTATTCACAGGATTCTTTTCATAGTTTTCCATCTATTATGATCATTTGCAGTCAGCTGCAAACATGAGGTGCTGATAGGGAGTAGTAGATGATAGTGTAATGGCATGTCAGGTGTGTAGTAATGCCTACTGCGTTCACTGTAAAATGCATTTATATCTAAAATGCATATATATACACGTGCACACGTTTATATTTTTATTTATGAATATGTTAACATTAATACAGAATGGAAGTTTCATTTTTTAAGCAACTGGGATGGTGCCCCCCTGTGAGTTGGTGCCCTACGCAAACTGCGTATAGGGAGCGGCGGTACTGTGTATATGGCATATTCATTTTCAAGTAAAAAATATAGCTGCAAGCAGCAATTACTGGGTCAAGCCCATTAGAAGCAATAAAGAGAATATTTGTGGACATCTCTGATAATGAGATTAAAAAAACAGTAAAAAAAATATACTATAAACAAAACCCAAAAAAAGATGCTGCCACAAAATTTTTATGAGGCTGTCAGGATGTTGACCCCTACAAAGTTTCAAGTCAATACACAAAAGATACGGCCTGATTTCAATTTTATATGCTTGCTGTCAAAATCGTTAACATGGTATTAGAGAATCAACATAATGACAAATACCAAGTTTTGTGTTAATACACCAAAGCATGGTAAAGATACAGCCTCATATCCAATTTCCAACATGATGGCAAAAATCAGAGCTGGAGCCTGTGGAGCAAAGGTGGGCTTCCCAACTGGCCCTATTAAATTTTACCATACAGTCAGCCGAGCAAGAGTAATGGCAATGCTGAGGCTTTGTTGAGGTAGTATTTATAGAGGTTTGCATCCGGGACAGACTTTCCAAGGCAGGCGCCTTGGTGGACCAGTGTTACCAGGGTTTACAGAAGGAGGCAGAGTGCAATGAGGTTGTTGCACAGACCAAGTGATTTGTTGATGGCTATTCTTTGTTACAAGAAGAAATCCTGTGATTGGTCCACTGTTGAAGATCATCTGCCCAAGTTGCTAGCCTAGACCTGGAGATGTGATGTCATTAGGAAGTAAGAAATTATGACACTGGGAACAGCTGGAGGAAAAGGGAGGGGTGTTGTACCATGTAATGCAATTGCCTGGGGAATGTAGAGAGAGATTTTAGATTGTACTTCCTCAGTGTTTGCAAGAAGAGGTACTTCCAAGTGTACATATGACCAAGGCCACCAATGCATTAACCATACCTTCAGCTGGTTTGTAGCTGTTTTTTGGCCAGGTATTTTAAGTAAGACAGTTTAAGCACAACAAATAGTTATTTCAGGGTACACTTCAAGCCTTCCATCTTTATAAGGTTTACCATTTTAGAGCCAGCTAGTGATGAGAAAATATACCCATCTTTACAGATGTTTTTTTAAGTACATTTAGGCAATTGCCCCTACAGACAAAAGGACTAATAGTGGTGCTCAGATGTTGGTACCACATTGGGAGCATCATTTTGGACCTCTAAATCAAAGAGAAATTTTCAGAGTGTGTTGGGCGGTTATTTAACATTTATGGGGTTTAAAAAAGTGGGACTACTCCCTATCATCACTTTATCTTTACTCTATCACTTTTATTTTTTTTCTTCACACAGAAATTATCTGTGTGAATGATTTAATCATACTCACCGTGATCTTATTGTGGACATTGTCAGTGACACAATAGCACTGGCCTTGTCACCATTTACAAGTTATTTATGCTTATAATACCACTGCCCATCATGCCACTAATATGACTCATTTGATGTTTGGGTGTGATCCTAGACTTTCAGTGGGCAATTTCTTGGGAAGGAATGAAGATGAAGGTAGTGTTAGTGCCACAAAGGAGTGGATGCTAGATCAGAGTCTGAGAGTAGCACACGATCACGTAGCAGCAATTGCAGGCAAAGACAGAATTTAAATCAAAGTAAATGGTGGTTTGGAGAAGGGACAGCTTGTGTATGAGGAATTACATGAAGTGGAGTTGCTCCTAGTAACAAGACTAAGACAATCCATAGAAATGTGGTTGCTTCTCCTAAAAATTAAAGAGCCTAGTAAAAGGTTTTCTGTAATTATAAATATTATAAATAATAAAAATTATTCAAATTCATACAAATCACCTCTTCTGTGAAGAACGTTTAAAAACATTTTACCTCACTGGGAGATTCTGGATGGTTTTGCATCCCACAAAGGTGGTCATCAAAAGCAACCCCAGGTCCAGGAGGGTTAAAAAGGTTGGTTACCTTCTAGGAAGAAGAGTTTACCTCATTGTTTGGCATGGCAACAGAATACTCTGGTGTTGTAGATGAAATCTCTTCATCTTCAGTTTTCCCAAGAGCTTTGAGGTTTGAGGGGAAGATCCTCATCATTGTCACTGTTAGCCTTGCTGTAAAAATTCTCCTCATCAGAATTTAAAAATATGTTCATAATATCCTCATTTGTCAGTTGTCTTCTTTTAAAACTATTGACACACATTTTTTGTGTAAAACTGATGAAATCAAGTAGTGTGTCAAATTGTAAGTGCCGAAGCGAATCTGAGGTAAACGTGACGTCAGCTCTACGTCAATTGTCAGCGAATAAAAGACTGCAATGAATGACAGGTGTATCATTTTTATTTTCATACAAAATATTTATAAACCTGTTAAATAAACGGTTATCCGATTATTAAGTTTTATTAAGTATTATTATTATGTGCATGTTAACTTACTAGGTGTTTGTAATGATCACATTAGATGATCGGTAAGTAATTACGGGCCATGGGCACAGCTATATTTGTGCCCAAGGCCTGAAGGCAGACCTTGCTAAATTTACAACATGCATGCTTATACAAACTACAGTAATCTTAGACGATGTGCGATTGACATGAATAAAACAAGCTCACGTTATGTTTGAAAGGTTTGTTTTGCCTCCATTTTATAAAAAGTATAGGCTATATATAGAAGCGCTATGTAGAAGATGATGTATATGAAAAGCACTATACAAATAAATGTGAGTTAAAATTGAACTTATACATGTTTATTTCTGATATTTGTGTTTCTATTGATCTGTATTTATCTGTGATTGTGCAGCATAATTTGAAATCTAAGAAATAAATAAACATTACGTAAGTGAAAACGCTAACAACTGTGACACAAGCGCTGAGAGATTCACTCTCGTTTAGCGCCATTCCTGGTTTGAACACACTACAATTTAACAGGTGATCATGTGACCACTAAACGTTCTAATCACACCAGTGTGATTGTACGCTCCTGAGCCCAGCCAAGAATGATCACACCGGTGTGATCGTACGCGTCAAAGGGTTAAAAGGGCAGTCCCTCCCTTGGCTCGTATAAGCCAAACCGATCACCTCCACTACCCAGTACGATAGCTTCTGCTTAGAGATGAGCTGACCCTTAGAGCAGCCACTGTAGCACAGTGATCAATGTAAATGCACAGTGATCAATGTAAATCCACACAGCTCTAACGAGGCACAATGCTCACTGGGAGTCAGCATCAACCGATGCTAATGGTTTTGAAGAAAAAGCTGTAATATTACTAATTTGTGCCCTGAACAGTGTCAACAGAGACCGTCCTTCAGGTCTTAGTGAAACAGTCCAGACATCTGGCCCAAACTGAACAAAGTTAGCACTCACAGAGAGCACCTGTAAATTGCCCACTAGTTTGATAGATGCCAAAATTCATGCCTACCAACTGGATGGGAGGAGTCTATAGCAACCGCATAAACAATTCAGGTGAAACACATTTGGGTGCTTAATTAATCAGTTAAGCAGACCAATACAATT
Source organism: Botia almorhae (assembly GCA_036877575.1). Lineage (NCBI taxonomy): Eukaryota > Metazoa > Chordata > Actinopteri > Cypriniformes > Botiidae > Botia > Botia almorhae. Next base: position 4,686 of record JAZGTJ010007047.1, read on the forward strand.
AGACATCCTTAGGAAAGTGGTTGGGTGACACTGATTAAAATGGAGAGGAAACCAACCAAACCACTGTAGTGCCAAAGAGTCAAGAAATGCCAAGAGAAAAGGAGATATTGCCCATATTGATATTGGGTGACAGCCCATTAGTCTGGGCAACGTTTGGTTGAAGTAATGGCTGCAAAAGGAGGTGCCACAAGCTACTAAATAAAAGGCTTCACATACTTCTGCACAAGTCAAATTTCCAACTTTTTTGTTTTCACACAAAACCTGATCATGTCTGGAAGATTCACAAACTTTCAAGCAGCAGAAATTATGTTCAGTTCAATTTATTTTATGGATATGGATATATATACCTCTTATATATATATATATATATAAGAGGTATCATTGAATCCTGTATTAATTCTGAGTTTGCTGTGGTGAAAATGCATGTTGAGTATAAGTAGTTCAACTGTTTCTTTTTTTTACCTTGGTTTAGGAGTGATGTCCTGAACGATTATAATAATAATTTGAGCTGCCACGTCACGTATCATGGGTAATGTCAGATTTCCTTAATTTGATTTAAAAATATGTAAATATACGGTGCATTCAGAAAGTATTCAGACCACTTTTACTTTTTCTGTGTTATGCTTCAGCCTGATACTGCAATCATTTACATTCATTTTTTTTCATTAATTTACACTTAGTACCCCATAATGACCACGGGAAAACAGAATTTTATAAATGTTTCTAAATTTATTACAAAGCTAAAACTGAAAGATCACATTTACATAAGAATTCAAACCCTTTACTCAGTACTTAGTTAAAGCACCTTTGGCAGCAATTAAAGCCTTAAGTAATTATGGGTATGATGCATCAAGCTTTGCACACCTAGATTGGGGGATTTTCTGCCGTTTATCTTTGCAAATCCTCTAAAGCTTGGTCAGGTTTGATAGGTTTACCTTTGGTGGACAGCCATTTTCAGGTCTTTCAAGAGACGTTCGATAGGGTTCAAGTCTCTTGCTGGGCCACCCTAGGACATTCCCAGAGTTGTCCCGAAGTCACTTTTGTGTTGTCTTGGCTGTGTGATTAGGATCATTGTTATGTTGGAAGGTGAACCTTTAGCTCAGTGTGAGGTCCTCAGCACCGTGGAACAGGTTTTCATTGAGGATATCTCTGCCATCACTAAGCTTCACTGTTGGGATGGTATTGGGTGGGTAATGACCAGTGCCTGGTTTCATCCAGACATGTTTAGAATTGAGGCTAAACAGTTCAATCAAACTGAGGAGTGGCTTCCATCTATCCACTCTGCCATAAAACCCAGATCAGTGCAGGGCTGCAGTGATGTTTGTCCCTCTGGAACTTTTTCCCATCTTCATACAAGATCTCTAAAGTTCAGTCAGAGTGACCATCAGGGTTTTTGGTCACTTTCTTACTTGATTTTTGCTCTGATATGCATTGCCAGCTGTGAGGCCTTTTTTAAAGAAGTGTGTGCCTTTCCAAATCATTTCCAATCAATTTAATTGATCACAGATGGACTTAAATCAAGGTGTGGAAACATCTTAGTAACGATCAAGAGAATCGGGGGCACCTAAGCTCAATTTTAAGTGTTGTTGCAAAGGGTCTGAATACTTATGCCAGAATATATAATTCACTGGTGAATAAAAAAAATCAACAATAGTTTGATTATATAACTGATATATGCAATTATATCATTTACACACATTAAACATATAACACACAACACATACAAGTAAATATATGGGCACCAAGACATCCAGTAAACAATATGAAATGAATCACACATCACTGGTGTCTAGGGGGTTGCCCTCTGCCCCTTTCGGTCCCAGGTTGGCCAGGTAGTGGACCAGGTCCCCGGGGGCCTGGTGCTCGAGTCACCGGCCCACGGGCATTAGGATTGGCTGATGCGAGTGAAACATCTTTCTGCATATGCACGCCACCTCCAGCAGTACCTGGTTTCACTCTTGGAGATTTTACACCCTGATCAGGTTTTTTTTCTAGGGGCAAAAAGAGACAAACAGAAGCAAATAGCTAGATTAACTGTGGTAAAATGACCTAATGGAAAAAAAAACGTCTCTAAAATGCACACCTGCATTCTTCTCTGAAGCGCCAGAGGGTGCCAGGGAACGATTGGGAAGTAGATCCTCTAAGTCCTTCATCACCTGATTGGTGCTATCTTTGTTGTTGCGTCTGTTCTTCTCTTCATCTCTTGCCTATAAATAAATGTTTGTGTTAGAACATAACATTGATTACCCTTACCAAAACTGTGTATTTGTGACAAATTAATTTTCATGTAAATATAAATTAATGTTTCTGTTTGTATGCATCTAAAAAAAGGCTTTCTATGAAATTGTTTGAAATATGTGCCAAGCTAAAGAGGTACTATACATTTTCCCAGCTGTATCATTGCTCTTCTTTACATTTTGTCATATACCTAAACATCTTAGAGAGGTGTTTTCTTGGCACTATCAACTCTGGCCTACTCACTTTTTTAAAGCATGCTTCTTTGTTAACCTGCTTGGAACAGTATCCATAAAATAAATTGAACTGAACATAATTTGTGGCATATTTGCAGCTGTGTTCGGCAGATGTTTTCATTTTAGAGACAAATCTTAGCCTACATTTTGTATCCTAGTTGACATAAATATCACTGACCATCTGCATTTTCTTTTTTAGCTCCATGTTGGAGTTTTTGTAGGCCTCTGACACTGAATTCAGATAATAAATGGCCAGTCTGTAAAACAAACAAACAAACAATAAACGTTTGCTCATCACAGTCACTTAATGTTTTGTATTGTGTGATAATGAAGTTTGTAATAATTCACTCACACCATGAGCAGCACTGCAGGTATAATTAGCCCAGGATTTGCTACATAGCTGAAGAGTGTCCCCATAAATGCTGGTAAATCCAGATCAATGGTCTCCATAATGACATCAAACATTCTTTCCTTGCCGCTGTGGTAAGAAAAAAAGGCCACACCAAGCACAAGTTATTTAAACAGTTATTTACATTTCTCTATGTGTATGCAAGGGTAATGACAACCAGTAATATTGTAATGGGTTATGTTTTTTTATTAGATTTTTTAGGATGAAACAAGTAAATGTATTTACCTAATAATAAATATACTTTTGTGGATGAATTTAACTAAAAATTTCTGCATCATATTTTACCCTAATATCATAACACATCTAAATAAAACATTCAAAAAACTTGTTAAAGTCTTTTAGCGACGATCAAATTTGGCAAAAGAAACTAAATAAATGATTAACATTAATTACACATCTTTATATTTTAGTGTAATGAGAAAGGAAATGCTCCTTTACCAGGCCAAAGCTTATTACTGTTGTTTATTACTAGCCAATAAGACTACAAATACTACACAGTTAAGCTCCACCTACACGTGAGGGTGATTGAAAATAAAAAAAATTGGAAGTGTAAATAAAAACTTTGATGTGCGAAAAAGGACTAGAAAACTGTTTTAAAAAACATTGTTTGTTTAAAAACCTTGCTACACTTTTGCGATTGAGTTTTTTTGGTTTTATATTCAGTGTTTTTCTCTGCTTTCATATTGGTTATTTTGTTTGTTTCTTCAGAGTTTCATTTTTATTGGCACAAAATTAATCCCATAATGACCTAGAAACGGATTAAAGTCAGCCATCTTGAAGGACATCTTAGTTCTTAGTTCTTCTTCTTGCACTGCGAACAAGCAAGGAACAAGGAGCGAAAAAGCTTTCTGAGGAGTGAGGATACATAAGTGTATCCTATGCAAAAGTGTTTTTTGTCCACCATCCTAGCATCCTTTTTCACATTCTAAGGGGGTGGAGCTAAGATGCAAGGAAAGGAAGCGTAAGTGAGTCAGTGAGCTAGTGCATGTACATATGTGTTACCTGAAGGGACCACAATCAAAGGAAGGAGGTAAAGACATGATGGTGTAAACCACAGGCAGGAGACTGAGAAAGAGGATAAGCAGTAATAGGCCCATGTAGAAGTTATTCGATTTGGAGGCTTTAAAGACTCTCTCATGAGGGACATTGCAGGCCATTACAGCCCAGCACTGGTAGTACATTGATGTCAGGAGTCGCAGAACATTGATTCCCACCAGACCAGGAGCATAGAACGCCCCCATCCTGACAAACAAAGGTAAAACAGGAGAATTTGTAGAATACAGTACAATGCAATATGGTGACTATGAAGGCTGAAATTGATAAACGTGTTTTATTAGTGGTTTCATCTCAAACGGAAAAGGGAAGTCAATCTAAGATACATTAAGTCCTACCAGATCATCCCCTGGTTGAAAACCAAACCAAGCACATTGCCACTTATGTCAAATTCACCATAGGACGGCTGAGAATAAAATAAATGGTTAGATATCAAAACCTGAAATGGGTCTGCATGTATAGAATGATTGTGATGTGCTGCCCGTATATTAGACTCACCCAGCCAGCTTCCAGGTCCCAGCACCAGCAGTAGTTCAGGAAACGCACAATTAGCGCTCTTAGGAAGTCACCAATTAGAATGGTCAGATAAGTCACCTGTATATCTGATATGGTCAGCTTTACAAACTCCTGTAAGTGGGGTGGGAATGTAAATTAAATGGTTGTCTACAGCCACAAACATTAATCAAAGTGAAGCCAGTGTGCATGCAGTAAAAATAATTAGATCAGGATTAGAATTAGATGTAATTTTTTTAGACACTAAACTCTTTTACGCTTTACAGATTAAAATAACACAAGAAGCATTTGTAACACTTTACTATTCCCACTGTGGTCTCCCAGCAAGGACCTCTGATGGCATCAGCAGGGTCAATGGGAGGTGGAGTACCCGTGTCATTTGGGTTGTTGGCTGAGTAGTTGGCATAATACTCCTTCATGAACCAAATGCTGGCATTCTTTATGGACTTCTCCTCTTCAAGCTTAATGTTAAAACCAAAAACGCACTTGTTAAATATTATATATTAAATATTTTTTCTTAAAAATCAGTGATTTTCTAAGAGGTTAAAACTGTTAGCAATGTTCTTACTTTTGCATTGACCTCATCAAACAGAGCAAGCAGGAATGTGTAGAGGTTACCAAGGAAGAGGGCAAATATACGTCCCAGCTGCCACTTAAGAGCAATACGCGGATGGTATTCTTCTAATTCAGCAATGGTCTCAAAGAGCATTGGACCCACCAGACCCAAAAGAGACATGATGATCTCAAGCTGAGACACAAGGTTAGGACATCATTAGCATTATTTGCATTAGCAACCATTTTTCAGCTGTTGACAAAAGTCAAAGTAAAAGGCCTTTGGTTACAAGTTTGATTCTAACCATTAGACCACAATAGTATATACTGTAAACTGTAAGACATGTTTTTGAAGGTCGAACAATGTTAATTTTTACCTCATTCTTTTCATACCATGAGAGGTTATCCATGTTGGCAAACTCTTGGGAGCGCTTGACCACAAAGTAAATGAGATAGCCACTTCCTCCCAGAGTACAGGTGATGAGGAAGTTGGCTAGGACACGTAAGAATCTCCTGAGATGAATGTTCTCATCCTTTTGATTCTCCTGTTCATCCACAATAGACTCCTGCAAAACACATCAGAGCATCACAGACTGAAAAACTAATGCATGGCTAAGTAAAAATGGAAATTAAAATATGTTTGAAACTACGGGGCATGTTTAGTGCATGTAGAAACATTTACATCAATTTTATCCATTGATCAGGACAGATTATTTATCAAACCAGTGGCAAAAATGTGGTTGGATTTGATCTTCTCAGTAGACCATGAAATATAAAATGCAGTGGTCAATCTTCTCAACCAGACCATGAAATATAAAATGCAGTGGTCAGCAAACCATCCACTTATACTCAATAACACAAGCACATACTTTGAAGCTGGTGGTGATGGAGGCATATTTATTGTCGGCCGTCTCAGCATTCCCAATAAGATAATCCCAGCTGGTGAACATCTTCCAGGCAAAGGTGAATTCATTGTCCTCGCCGTCCCCTCCCCCCACATCTGCGTTTTTAGCCATCCTAACAGCGAGAGTGGACTTTATTCAAAACTTGTAGAGAATCCATTCTCGCCGGCAGGATAACAGAAGCGCAATTTCTGATTTAGTTAAAAAACAAACAATCATGTTTACAGTAGTCATACAGTGACACTGGTTTAGCTTTTAAAGTTGAAGTGTGTTTCTGTCTTTCTGTCTGCTAAATATCTATCTATATATATACACACACACATCTACATCAAGTTTTAATTCATATCAAAATTCTAGCAACACCCCAGTTACCATTCCAAACACTCTAGTAGCCATAGCAACCTCTCAGAACACTCTGTCTACAGACTTTAAGCATCCTAACATCCACCCAAAACAGTTAAGTTACTACCCAGCCATGACCAAGCAACCACTAAGAACACATTTGCATAGTGTATTAGCAATCGCCTAGCAAACACCCTAGCAATGACTTGCAGTAGCAACAACTCTTATTACATCTTATTTTTTAAAGGCAATGCTGAAGTCAACATTAAAGTTTGTTTTAAACTTTTAGTTATTAGTCAATTGGGTGCTAAAATTACACACTTCACATGTAACTTTACACTTTTCCAGCTTTACACTTTTCTATAAACAATGCTTAATATGAATGCACAGTTTCTTGAAATGTAATGTTGAAGTTATGGCATACACACTTGAAGTCAACTGTACTTGGCAAAACCATTTCATGCCAGTGCTACAACATTTAATAGTAGATGAAAGAGGGACTCACGTTCTGATCACAACCATAAGGCTATACCCGAAGGTCCCAATGCCCACCATGAGGTAGGACAGAGGGAGACGAAACTTCAGGAAGCCAATGGTTCTCTGGTTATTATAGTAGCCATAGAAAAGTACTGAATACTTGCAGTAACCCTGTAAAAGAGGCTGAATGTCATTAATGTAACATGGTGTAACTTCAAATGTTGCTAACCTCGAATACACTTACTCTCTATGAAACCCAGCATCATGACTTTTAAACTCTGCCTCATCAAACATACATAATGATTGACAAGCAGAAAGCATTTCTAACTAATTTTTCTTGGTGACATTTTAATGACTTATTTTTCTCCTTAATAGTCATAAATAAAATATTAATCATGATTCAATCTTTTAATCAATTGAGAGCACTAGTAAATATACATATAATATAAACAATGTATCTTACGTTGAAGTCCATAAGAACAGAGTAGTCCATTGCAGTGTCTTGCTCATCTCTTGGTACAGTTTTTCGAGGGATGGACCCATATTGAAGTCCCATGAGAACCTATTGGATATTTCCATTAAGTTTAGATTTTAGTGACAAGCCACAAATTAGAAACAGAAAAAGAAATATAGCTGCAAGCAGTGATGACAAACCCAAGCACTACACCATACACAGGAGGGCACATGCATTTAACTCAGTAAATGGCGGCACGTGCACACACTGCGGCTTCCCTATCTCCTGACAAAACTGTGTTTTTATGTTTTTTGTCCTGTAAGTCGCAGTGTTATTGTACGTCTTCATCACGTTTATCTGTCCTTAAACGTGCATATAGTCAAACACTTTTACTCGACATTGGCAGAACCAAACTTTTTAAGTTAAACTCCGCGGATGCCGAAGAGCTGCAAGATCTCGGTCTGCTCCTGAGGCCTACTCAATCACCGCCCCCCACTCCTGTACCTCGCCCACAATGGAGGTGCCTCAAGCGTCGTGAGAAGAAGCGGAAGAGGGTAAGCGCAGAGGAGTAAGCGCGGAGGGATTCGTGCTAACAAACTGGACTACAAACTTACAAACTGGACTACACCTGACTACTACGTTCATCTCAGAGGACTGTAAGGGACTGTTGTGTTTTTGTGTTTATGGAAACAGCGCTCAGCGACAGTTTAGCGCCATTTAGCTCGACCAGCTAACATGCTACCGTGCAGACAGAGTTGTCGTTGTGGGAGGTAACCCCAGGGACCCGTGGTGACGGGCTTTGTGTTTACATCAATTCTCATTCTGGCTGAGGATTTCATCCATGCAGCCCTAAAGAGTGTTTCCCAAAATACAGCAGCACATAGACTTTCCAACATGGGGAAATAACACACCGGACCTTGTTTACACCACCCAGAGAGAGCCCCCTCCCCCTACCTCGGTGCCTCAGACCACATTACTGTCATGCTAATGCCTGCTTACAGACCGCTCGTTAAAGTCTGGTTCATAAGCAGATACAAGTGGGGCCGAAAGGGTCTTCAAAGGCTTTACAGGACTGCTTTAACACCACAGACTGGAGTATGTTTAAGCAGGCTGCCACATACAACAGCACCATTGACCTCCAGGAGTATGCAGAGACTGTTACAGCCTACATCAACAAATGCACTGAAGACGTAACAGTCACCAAAACCGTCACTGTCCGTGCCAATCAAAAGTCATGGCTGACAGGGGAGCTTTACAGCCTCCTATAGGCTTGGAACATTGCCTTCAGAGCTGGAGATGAGGTGAGCCTAAAGACAGCTAGGGCCAAACTGTCCCGTGGCATCAGAGAGGTTAAAAGACAGTACTCCAGAGGGATAGCCCATCGCTTCAATGACAGCAGAGACACACAGAGCCTGTGGCAGGGGATACAGACCATCACAGATTACAAGCCTTCACCACAGACCTGTGACAGCACCTTTTTCCTGCTGAACACCTTCTTTGCTCGCTTTGAGGCACAAAACAGCACCACTGCACAGAAGACCCCACCTCCTTCAGGTGATGACTCTGTCCCCGGACAGTGTGAGGAGCTCTCTTAGTAGGATCAATACACACAAAGCTTCGGGTCCTGACAACATTCCTGGTCGCGTACTGAGAGACTGTGCAGTGGAACTCACTAAAGTCTTCACAGATATCTTCAACATCTCTCTTAACCAGGCTGTCGTTCCCACATGTTTTAAAGCTACCACCATCATTCCGGTCCCATAAAAGTCATCTCCCTCCTGCTTTAATGACTACCGTCCAGTTGCACTTACTCCCATCCACATGCAGTGCTTTGAACGTCTAGTCATGCAGCACATTAAGTCTGTCCTGCTTCCCTCCCTTCCAGTTTGCGTATCGGTCCAACCGCTCAACCGATGATGCCATCTCCACTGCACTCCACTCAGCACTCACACATCTGGACAAAAAAGACTCCTACGTCTGAATGCTGTTCATAGACTTCAGTTCAGCATTTAACACTATCATCCCCCAACAGCTCACTCAAAAACTGGTCCAGCTGGGGCTGAACACCTCACACCACAAGCAGTACAAGTCGGCAGTAACACATCCAGCACCATCACTCTAAACACAGGGGGCCCTCAGGGATGTGTGCTGAGCCCCCTCCTCTTCACTCTGCTGACCCACGACTGTGCACCATCACACAGCTCCAACGTCTTCATCAAGTTTGCAGACGACATGACTGTGGTGAGTCTTATTAGCAACAGGGATGAGACAAACTACAGAAGCGAGATGAGCCACCTGGCTGGGTGGTGAGTTGTTGACTTCAGGAGAGTGCTCACTCAACATGCTCCTCTGACCATTAACAGTGCGTCTGTGGAGAGAGTGAGCAGCACCAAGTTCCTGGGTGTGCACATCACGGAGGATCTCTCCTGGGTGAACAACACCACTGCATTGTCCAATAAATCACAGCACCATCTCTACTTCCTCCGAAATCTAAGTAGAGCAAGAGCACCAGCCCCCATCATGTGCACCTACTACAGAGGCACCATCGAGTGCATCCTGTTGAGCTGCATCACTGTGTGGTTTGGCCCCTGCAATGCGTTCTGCCGCAAAACTCTCCAACGCATAGTGAGAGCAGCTGAGAAGATCGTTGGTGTCCCTCTCCCCTCCCTCCAGGACATCTACAGCACCCGTCTCACCAAAAAGCCCTCTGCATAGCAGCTGATCCCACCCAATGCATAGCTTCTTCAGCCTGCTGCCATCAGGGAGGAGGCTGCAGAGTCTCCAGGCCAGGACCAGCAGACTGAACAACAGCTTCATCCATCAGGCTGTCAGGAAGCTTAACTCTCTCCCGGCTCTGCCCCCACTCCCCTCTTCCTCCCCACAAACTTTCTGAACTCTGACACGTACTCGCAAACACTCATACACACACAAACACACACACACTCACAGACCTGCACCAGTCACTTTGTGCAGCATTGGTCTGCTAGCTACCTCATAACTACCTCTTGTCTGTCACTTTATCATATTTACAAGCTCTGTTTGCACTACACTGTTTGCATTTGCACTACTCTGTTTGGTTTGCACTCTCTGCCATGAGCCCTTTATTTGTATATTGTATTTTTCATTTTTTTAGATTATATGTATAATTGTATTTATTCGTCCTTTTAAAACTCTACCTTTTGTATTTAATATTATCTGTTATGCACCAAGAGTCTGAGAGTAACGCAATTTTGATTCTCTGTATGTCCTGTACATGTGGCAGAATTGACAATAAAGCTGACTTTGACTAAATAAAAGTGAAGATCACTCAACGCATGCAGAATATATGACACACTTCCTGTTCCATTTATTGCCATAAAATGATTGCCTCGCCATAGCAACATTGTTTGAAATATAAAAAATTTGTTCACAGTTTGAAAGTATGAAGTATGAAGTGACTTGGGTAAATTTAAAATAAATCTTTTAAATGTTGTTTGAAGTGACAAACTTCCTTCTGTCAGTAAGTGGCATAAGACTGACTCACAAAAGCCATCTCTATGTCATCAGTTCCTAGGACCAAACATACAGATTACATTTTAATGAAATTACTCAATCAAAAATTAAAAAGGCAAAAATCCATTTGCAATTTAGCATTATTCAATGTCTTGGTAATATGTGCCAAATTTGGTAACAATCCCATAAATCCCCTAGGAGGTGTACTTAAAATTTTAGGGCCTGGAACTGACAAAAAAAACATGCAATCCAAAATGGCTGACTTTCTGTTGGGCAGAGCTAATAAATGTAATTTGCCTGGCTTGTTGAGATTAATACATGTACCAAGATTGGTATCTCTACGCAAAACTAACCCCATCACTTTAGTCGAAATGGTGCACTATAGAGCCTCCCACCACGCCCCTGTCTAAGTTTTGCAGATGCCTAAAGGCTGACCACTATGATGTGTATAACAAATTTCATGCCATGTATTTAAGGCAGTTAACATGAGGTATGTTAAGTGCCTCAAATACATCATGTTACGGAGGAGGCTCCTGCTCCGCCTCCTCTGCGCCACCAGAGTACTAGCACCTATTCAGACTGCAATTCCCATGGGCCCGTATCTGTAGCTGATTACTTACGTTTGTAACACCTGTCTCTAATCAAGCCGCCTACTTAAACCCCAGACTCAAGAGACTCAGTGCGATGTCTTGTTTTGACCCGGCTAACATTTCAGAGCGGTTTCTCTAGTTGTTTACCTGCTTACTATTTGGATTGTTTATTGAGTTTTCTGATTGTTCGCTGCCTGCCATTTTGACCTTGCCTTGGATTACGTTTTTGAATTGTTTTCTACAAGACTCTGGACTTTGCCTGATTAACGTTTTGATTGCTTGCTGCCTGCCCGAGCTTGTCTATTCCTCATTGCACTATTTGCCAGTATTTTGAACTATTGCCTGTTTTGACCATTCTTAATAAAATGCTGCAGATGGATCCTCACGGCTCTAAGTATCTGTTACACATCTGGGTGTGATTGACAAGACCAATACACATAGCAAGTTTCAAACAGGTGCATGCATGTATGTATTAAATATCTTTTTGTGCCCCATATCAGGAGGTGCTACCGATTGTGACAGGAAAGATTCCTTTTATCTGCACCGCAAATAGTAACCAACAGTCAAAGTAATTCAGTCAATGATGTTACAAAGCTGTTTCCCTTTTTTCTGTTTTACAAATGAGTTTTCCATCTCCTCCTTTCATAAGGCAGTCTGTTAGGGGGGTATATTTAACAACATAATTAATAAATACAGACCTCTGGTATCACAACCAAGCCAAAGGTCAAGCCGAAGAGGACCATATTCATGCCATACATCCAACGGAGAAAGATAAAGTATGAAGCAACTGAGGAGCCAAAGTGACCTGCAAGACAACCACAAAAAAGGAACCAATTCATCTTCTCACTACTAAGCAATATTTTGTTCATTTGAGCACCATTTATTTGATCATTTGGAATAAGATTTTTAGTAAAACAATATAGTTAAGTTTATAATTAGTACTTACTTTCAACTTCCTTTATTTTCCTTTCCCAAGGTATGCAAGCTGTCCTAAAATTTTCAAAATCTCTTTGAAACTTGATCCATTTCTATATGTGCAGGCAAAAAAAGATTACTGGGATTATTAAAGATTAGAAGTCAGTACATTGCAATGTGGTCACTAGGGTACTTAGAGTGATTGCTTACTGTTTAAATTATAATAAAGTACACCTTTGCTCTATAAACTGCAATTTTTTAAGTTATTATTTACTTCTCTAGTGCAAACGATGCAGAATGAGTTACTTTATACAGTTTAATACTTTTAAAAGGGGTAGTTCACCCAAAAATTAAAATTCTTCCATCATTTACTTAACCTCGTGTCATTCCAAACTTGTATGACTCTTTATTTCCTTCTGAGGAACACAAAAGAAGATTGGTAATCAAACAACAGTGGCACCCATCGACTATACTTACTACATTGACCCACTGTATAGACACTGTTGAGAAAACCACTGAGACATTTCCAAATATATCTTCTTTTGTGTATAGGTTTGGATTGACATGAGGGTGAGTAAATAATGGAATTTTTTTCATTTTTTCACTATGGAAAGGGATTTAAACAAACACCTAAATGTAACAATGCTACAATAAAGTTATTAGTGTGCATAATATAGTAAGTGTGATATTGATGCAGGCACCAGAAATAAAGATAAAGTCACATTTTAAGCTAGGGGTCTTTAAATAATCTGTACTTAAAGAAGATAGAAGAGAAAGTATTTACTAGACTGTATTTATTGCATGTATATGTGTTGTCCTACAGAGGAGGTTTAGGTTGAGGTATAGGGTCAAGTAATTACATTCAGATACTTTAAAATATAAATTTAACAACATGTATGTGCACAATAGTTACATTGTTTAAAGTTTTTATGCAAGTACATGAAAGTTAAAGACACCTAATTTAAAGTGGGACCAAAGATGGAGTGAAGTTTCTCATATTCCTACCTTCATCATCATCACTTTGTAGGCATACAGCTTTCTGCCTTTGCCTTTGCCCAAAGCCCCCTCAAATTTATCCACAAACTGCTGAGATTCCCTGCAGACACCATGAACACAATTTGTCATGACCCTGGTCTGATCAGCCCAGATTTGTGAACTTTTTGAACAGAAATGGATTCAGCGGGTTCAGACCCTCTTCGTTCAGTTCTGATTTAACAAGGCGCTCTTTTGGGACAACATACTTCACAGATTAATTCCAACTCACATAAGGGAAGAACAGCTATTATCCAGAGTGGCTAAACTCCTCCCTCAAATTGAAGAATTGCAGCCAGGTTCCGTGGTGGGCTAACTGATCTCCCCTCCCACTCGCACACCTGTCAGTCTAGAACATGAGCTAATGCCAACAACCTGTACTGTTGAGCATTTTTCGAGCATCCTGTCAAGTTTAGGCAGGAGATCATCTCCTGCCTAAACTTGTCGAAGGTGGTACAGAAAAGCTTTACCTTGGCTTCCTCCGTAGAGTAGCAGTGAGGCTGCAGAGAAAACACCAATGAACATTGAGTGAGAAATGCTCAAGCTGTTTAATCGGTTGGTCTGGAGAGTTGAAGCAGCATCAAGGCTGGCGCAGCTTTCGGGGGGCACTACTTACTTGGTCCAGTTTAGGACTTTAGCAGCCTCCTGTGACGGGAACGAGGGAAACCCATCGTTTTCTTGATGGGTTGGTGGAGGACATCCAGGATAAGGTTGCCATCTGTGAGCTGCCTAAAAGACTTGAAGACCTTATCAGTTTGGTGCTTCAGCTTGTCGGCTTTGTTTCTCCAGTTTTTCAGGTGGAGGCAGCAGATCTAACCCTAGGATCCCGCCAGAGTACCATAATCTGCGATTGGTTTTCAGCAAGTCCCGGGCTATGTAGCTACCTCCTCAATGTTCTTATGATTGTGCCATAGATCTCCTCGCGAGCACTTCTCCACCTAAGGGTCGACTATATTTCCTTGGGTCTTCACTAAATTTATTTAAATAACGTTAACTCTCCCAAGAAGGGAAATTGGCAAAGAGGTCCACTTTTTGCGCGCTTGGTTAGAGAAGTAAGAAGTACTGCCAAGGAACTAAATCCTCGAATAAAACACTGATAATAGTTGGCAAAACCCAGGAATCGTTAGAGCTCTTTAACGGTTCTGGGTTGGTGCCATTCGGTTACCGCCTTTACCTTCTTTTCATCCATGGCTACCCCCTCTTGACTAATTATATAACCAAGGAAAGAGGTAAGGGTACAACTGAACTTTTCTTTCACGTAGAGTTGGTCAAACGCTTTAGGACAGCTCTTACATGCTGTATGTGTTCTTCAAGGGATTTTGAATAAATTAGTATATCATCAATGTAAACTATTACCAACTTTTCTAACATGTTGTGCAAAATGTCATTCATGAAAAATTTAAATATGGGAGGGCTGTTGGCTAGTCCGAATGGCATGACAAGATATTCATAATGACCACTGGTGGTGGAAAAGACAGTCTTCCATTCGTCCCCCTCTCTGATGCGGACCAGATTGTAGGTGCTACGCAGATCCAGTTTCGTATAGTATTTCGCTTGACGCAACTGTTCTAAAGTGGCTGGGACTAGGGAAAGTGGATAGCGGAATACAAGGCCTTAATCCTCTGTCCTTTTTTTCACAAAGAAAAAGCCAACTGATGCTGGAGAATTGAAGGGATGGATTATCCTCTTGGCTAATTCTTCTTCTATATACAATTTTATAGTTTCGGTTTGGGACAACGGAAATATTCTGCTTCTAAGAGGCGTAGCACCTGGAATCAGGTCTATGGCGTAATCTACATTGCTGTGGACTCCTTGTAGCGCCTTTACCAACTCCTCTGTGAGGGTGGTCAGTTGGTTGAGTTGGTGCTGATGCATGGCGAGTTGCGTGACCTAGACTCATAGCTCCGTGTATATGTGTATAATGGCTGCTGGATCGCTTTGTGGCGAAGTCTTCTGTAACGATGACTCAGAAGCGTTAGGATTCATATGCAGCAATTTTAATAAACGTAGTCAAAAAACAGGCTGAGGTTGACAACAAACAAAATGATGATTAGTTCTGGGTTATTATTATGTGAAATGAAGTTTACGAAGGATGGGCTAGTATTCTGGTGACGGTGCCCTCTGTTGGCGCGAAGGAGGCAGGACCAGAGTTTCCCCTGTGACACCTACATGTTTGGTGTTGTGGGCTGATTTCAATGATGTGGCTATTGTATGTCAGTTATAGCGCCACCAGTTGTCAGCAGGAAGTATGTCACTTACAAAAGATTTTGAACAGGCTGTAAAACAGTCTTCAATTTCCTCAATTAAATGCATGTGATAACTATGCATAATTTTTTGAATGTACCAGGTGGTGATGGTAGTGATTCTACTCGTTAACAGCAGGTGTCATTGTTAATGACTCAGTATCTGAATCCAATGACTTCATTTCACTCAGTGTGAACCATATTAAGTGGACAATGTTAGTAAACTAATGTAGTAAATAACAAATTAGGGTATAAGGTGTGATTTGGGGTCCAGTCTCTAAGTGTGGACTCTGAGCTCTGTTAAATCAC
The DNA here is from genome assembly GCA_036877575.1 of Botia almorhae. Lineage (NCBI taxonomy): Eukaryota > Metazoa > Chordata > Actinopteri > Cypriniformes > Botiidae > Botia > Botia almorhae. Next base: position 20,440 of record JAZGTJ010007047.1, read on the forward strand.
AGTATATTGCTGCAGGCAAACAACAAATATTACCTAGAAGGCGGTTTGCAAGGCAATTTTTTTACAGGCTATTGCTCTATTTGTTGGAGCACAGTTGTTATTGTAGAATTTGGATATTTTTAAAGCTATTTTTTTATCTATTTAATGAAATTTTACATGCTTCATTACTTGAGCACTTTGAGTCGTCTCCACATTCTCCAGGGCTTGTTCCTGATGTTTGCTATCAGCTTCTTCTTCTCCTCCACCTCCTCCATCAACCTGGCCATTTCTCCCTCAGACATTGAGTCCTCCTCTTCATCTGATTTAGAATCTTCACCACTAAGACAGAATATAAGGGAACAGAGTAAATAGAGATTTTCTTTTTTTGGTGAACTATCCCTTTAAGGAAAGTTTAAATGAACATTTTTAACAGTGCACCTCTAAATTCTACCACAAAATGGGAGGTGCAAAATAAGCATCATTGTGGTGCCTAAAAGGGTTAAGGATCTGTAATGGGAGTTTCAAGAGAGTTTTGTCTTACGTTCAGCGATCTCTTGGTGTGGGTGTCAAGATAAGTTAATGAAGTCAATGAATTATCAATTATCTGTGTCTATCCTGGTTTAATGTGTGTCCCAATACCTGCTATTCTTTTTCTTCTTCTTGTCATTTTCGTCGCTGTCTTTCTGTTTATTTTCATTTTCTTTACCTTTTTTCTTTTTTCTCCCACCTCTTCCTTTTTTTTTGCCTGCCCCATCTCCCCCTTCTCCAGCATTGTCCCTCACTTTTCCTCGCCTCCTGTTCCCTGCACACCTCCTTTGCGGAATGTCATTGTCACTGTCTTCCTCGTCTGCCACTGCCTGGGCTGATTTTTTTTTATTGGCTGCTCGGCGCCCTCTAGGGGGTGCATCATCCTCATCTTCAGCATCCTCACTGGCAGCTGCCTTTCCACGAATGCCAACTGCTGTTTTCTTAGCACCCTTGCCTTTGAATTTGTTGTCCTCTAAATATGAGAAGGAACATTTTTACACTTTGTACACTTATGCTCATGAAAATGTATTACACATAAACAAGACACAATTGCAAGACAATCTCTATGATATTATTATATCTTAACATATGGTTTTAGTCACTTCTTTTAAGTCTGTGGGATTTTTCCAATGCTGAGATGAAAATACCAGATAAAAATCAAAATGTATATTGCTTAGAAATGCACATCTTTTCTTTGTAAATTGCATTTAGGATTAGTGGTTGGTTTAAGCAATAGTAACAGTGATGCTGTTCTTACCTTCAGCACTTTCCGCTTCTACATCAATATTTATTCCCACTAATCAGAAATAAAATATAAATATATTTTAAACAAGACTTTAAGCAACACATGGCATAAATAGTTGTCATTACCAAAGGTTATGATAAAAGCCATAAAAACATAAAATTGCAAAAACTGCATAACTCACCATCTTCCAATTTTCTTGTTGTATCACTTTTTTTTGGCATTTTGCTGCCCTGATCTCTGTTATCTGAATTTCCTCCCTGGTCTAACAAATTACTGCACAGGTGTGCAGCTGCTCTCAAGTAACTGACTCCCTATTGCCATAGCAACACCACGTGACCTCACATATGCGGAATCATTTGATATTAGTATATTAAATGACCTAAAACAAACATCTATGATCAATGATTTGAGTTCTGTTGAAAGCTTCTGGAGAGGAAACTGTTTAAGGTAAAGAAATCTATACGAAATTGAACACAACAAACACACTATAGTAAAATGATCTTAAATCTGAATAAAATAAATCAAGCCATATATATGGACATATTCAGATTTTCTCAGTGTCTAATAAAAGAATAAAAAAACTTTCCAGATGACCTGCAGGACAGAATGCCACATCCATTTAAACTGTTCATTGCACTCTCACTCATTGGGATACATGACACCTAGCTCTGATGTCACAAGAAGAGCCACCTTAAAGATTTAATGAAGGTTTAGGTTTTCCTTCAAAGACAATTAAACACATTTCACACTATATTGAGTTTTGCACTTTCTTTTTCATGCACTTTCTTCTAATTACTTTGGCTAGAAAATACCTGCAAAAGAAATTTTACAGTTTAAAGGATGTTTACAGTATCATACATTTGTAACCAATTATTAAAACGAGTGGGATTTGATAGCAGTGGGTCACTTTATAGTGTCCTAACTAGTGTGAGATATATGGTATTCATTGTAACAAAGATAGACATGCAAACACATTATAGACTCTAAGCAGACAATCAGATATGTGTGATCTTGTGTCTTGTCTACACCGCAACACCTGGTAGATGACACAGCATCTCAATTTTCACAAGTGACACATTACATGTTCATTAGTATCACGCGGCCCACACAGAACATGTGCTCAGGTATAGCATCTATTCCTGATCTTAACATGACCATTTGCAAAATACCACCACACATCAGGCTAAAAGCAAACAAAACATTGCATCTAATGAAGTATAATTATTCATGTGTATTGTACATCAGTAGTTGTATGATAACCTGTTCATAATAGCCTAACAATGAAATGATCTAAGCCTCACCCTATTGTCATTTTTTAATCGTCTATCAATTATTACAACTTCATAGCCACACTATGGCAACCAGTTACAGTACAAAACTACTACTAGCTGCACCAACTTACCTTCACAAACTCATACATACCTACACCCCATCCAGATCCCTAAAGTCAGCGAACTAACATTGCCTTGTAATACCCTCTTCAGATGGCACACAATCACTTGCTCATAAGTTCATCTTCACAATCCCTTGCTGGTGTAATGATCTTCCAAAGTCTGTTTGGTCCACAGCATCACTCACTATATTCAGCTATAAACCTCTCTTTCACGAATACCTGACACAAATATTTATAGGGATTTATAAGGATTGCTGAGTCTGAATGAAAGGTGCAAAAGGTTTACTGCCCAAAACAAGTGTTGTGCTATATCCAGAATAATATTCTGAGGGTTAAACTCTCTAATAGATTTATTAGGATTATGGAGTCTCAATGAAAAGTACAAAGGTTTACTCCCCACATTAAGTCTTGTGCTTATAATTTTAATATTTTTTCTAATAATAGATAGAAAATAAAATAATAATAATATTCTGATTGTTTTACAGTTGGTTTAATCTTTCTCGGTCAAACAGCCATTGAGATTATATAAGGAATGGGGCTGCCTCCCACAAGGCTGTCACCCAAATA
>JAZGTJ010007048.1:0-23650 GCA_036877575.1 Botia almorhae
CATCTTGCAATGACAAAAAATGTTTCTGGAAAAAAGCACCTACCCTGCCTTTAAACTGAAAGGGGAACAAACTAAATACTAAGAAAAAATCTCAGATTCTATTTTTTTATCGCACCCATACAAATGTGTTGAGAGCTGCTCCAACTGAATATGGGGCAAAGGTTCAAGAAAGCTGCTTCTATTGGCTGACTACCTGATCTTGTCATCATCTACCTCTTTCTTTCATTTATAGAGGCTGAGCTGATGGCCAAGAGGGAAGCTCCGCCCACAGAGGCCACAGCCCTGGAGGCACTGCTGAGGGGTGATGGGCTCTTGGACAAAAGAAACAACAACTCTAAAGAGGAAGAAACATTGCTGGAAATCCAGGTAAGACATATTCTATAGTCCTTTCTGAAGACCATCACTGGTTCGGACGTGCAAGATAATATATCACACCCCTCAGCAACACCCCTCTCCTTGCATGACAGCTCTTAAACTGCCAGAGCCCTGGCAGATATGAAAGCAGACGCATATCTTAAAACAGTGAGTTGCAGAGTCATTGTTCAAAATGTGATGTGGGTAAGCCGTTCCTCACAAACATTTACTATTATAGAAAGATTCATTCTACACAGCTTTCCTGTAGCTGGTAAAATATGGACTGCTGCTTGCAACGCCAAGGTCATGGGTTCAAATCTCAGGGACCGCACATGCTTTTAATATGTACTGCTTAAATGCACTGTAAGTTGCTTTGGATAACAGCCTCTGCCAAATGCACAAATGTACTTTCAAACCCAACAGACACGCACTTCGAAAGGTTGAGGCAATGGCACAGAGCATTATGGAATACAATCTATCATCAATCAGTGATATCCACACCGTTCACTGTCGCTCTAAAGCTCAATCCATCATCCAAGACCCCGTTCACCTCAGCCGCAAGCTGTTGTGCTTCCTACCTTCTGGCAAACAATACCACACTAATAGGGCAACAATCACTAGACTCCAGAACAGATTCCACCCCGCTACAGCAAACAATCCAAATTGCTAACTGCAGTACTTTCTTTTTGTCGGCCCTGTGCACCCCACTTTATTATATTTATAAATTGATAGTGTAAATCGCTAAACCTAAATCTCATTTATATAGAAATGATCAACATATAAATGTCTTGTTGTCATTTGTCTGCTAATGATGAATATTTTGATTTATTTGTCTCATTAAGCACACAAATTTTAGAGAAGCTAGCACTGACTAGCTAGCTTTAAAAGCACAAGATGTCACCCTCCATTCAGAGCAATCTTAAAACCCACGCCTCCTCTAGTAGTTCACAGAGGTATGCAAATATATAGTTTGACAGACAAGCAGGACGTTCAATCATTGTATTCAAACTGAATGCAATGAGAGGATGACCTTAAGTGATGAAAGAATTTTCTGTTTTTTGGGTGAACTATCCCTTTAAGACCCCTGCGTTCTATTCCATTTCAATCGTGTTTCGTCTAGCTGTTCAAAAAGAAGAACGTGTCGCATGTGAACAGCCACTACTCATGTCCGATTTATCGACTGCTGCTCCACAGAAATGTCTGATGAATCAGACCACAGAGGGACCACCAAAAACAATAGCTTAACCAATCACAAGCTTAAAAATGAAGAACTGTGGATATTTTGTGAAGTCACAAAATTATTTTGTTTTCATGATAGATATTTGCTATCTGCACAACATCCTGAAGTTCTTGCTTTAATCAGTGTTTCCCTGCTCTCATATTGTCTTTCATACTGTGTTTGCTGAGGAAGATCAGTTTAAGAGCTCAATTGTCCTTGTAGAAATAAAGTTCTCCACTCTCTCAGATATGTGGACTATTGTCTTTTGTGCAGAACATTGATCTTTTTGCTATCAAAGCGCTTACCGCGAATGTTCTTCATTCTCTGTAGAGGGTGCTTGAGGCAGATGAAAATGGGGATGGTTTCCATGACGATGAGGATTTTGAAGTGGACACACCAAAGAGGAAGCATCGAAACAAAGGCAGGGTGAGTGATGAGCATGACTCATCAAAGCACGCGGCTGGTGTGAGAAAAAAAACGCATGTGAGATCAAAACAGAGAGAAATAAAACATGGCAGAAATGTAGTAAGAAAATTGTAAACGAAAATGAGTTAGATAAATGTTGATGGATTTATAATATAGGTAAAAATATATAGCATACTATTCATATATAATATTTATGGAAATATATTCATATTAAATATACATATACATCGTGGTAGGAAAACAATAAAGCGATTATGTCATGTAAGTTGATTATATATATTGATGTTGATTAGGGTCGAGGATCTGGACGCAGACGGACAGAAGCAGTGGCTGCCGATGACCAGGATAAACCCTATGTGTGCGACAGTAAGTGTCAGCTTTAACACTCACTATATAACATGTGCCTTAAACTATAATACTGCAGAATTTATTAAAAATTATTTAAATTATTTATATTTTATTTACCTGTAAATGTACCTGTCGTTAACTTTTATATACTTGAATAAAATAAGTAGTATAATGTTATTATTTTTCGTTTATATATATATATATATATATATAAGAATATATTTATATTCTTTTTATATATTTAATATATTCATTGTCTGTTTTTGACTGTTGTGCTGTTTTCCTGTTCTGTTCTGTGGTCCTGGAAAACAAACAAACAGATTTCTTTCATTTTGTCATACGGTGCCTGTCTGTGTTTCTGATCTCGGCATGGTGGTCTGTTAATATGTCAAGCGCATGTGACTTCATGATAAAATCTCTCCAGAGGAGATAGAAGCTACTTGGGTTCCAGAGGCCTCTCTGTATGTAACTTACTTCCTGTTTTTGTTTTCTGTCTCCTCTTTTGCTTTGTGTCTTTTCCGTTTCAGACAGATACAAACAAAAGCATAACTCAAAAACTACTGACTCAGGTATTCAGTCATGTTGCCACTTCCTTTTGCTCTGGGCTATGCTAACGACAACGCTAATCAGCTAATAGATATGTTGTGGAGGGAATATTAACTTTAATCAGCTGGTTATGCCTTTTCTCTCTAGTTGCTGTGATGCATAACCATAATATTCCACACCGCTTGGCCAAAACTATCTCGCATGGCACTGCTTATTCTCATGCCAAAACAGCTAAGCTTAAATATGTAGCCTTCCCGTTGCTGAATCTAGACTACTGGCTCTGTTCTGTTTAACCCAACCACTGCATTGCTGGAATGATTGACTCTGGATGGCAGTTTGCTGAAATGAGATGCATGCAGCTGCATCCTGTTTGTATACTTCTGTATGTTTTGCCCTACTGATACACGTGTTCCTCTGTATGATTCAGTCTCTGTAAAACGAGCTTTCAAAAAGCGTGTAATCTAAAGGTGTACTAAGTCTGTGTCAAAGTTTTAAAGAAATAAATAGCTTAAATGACATATCATGTATACATATCTTTGGCCTAGAAAAGGCTGTTTTATAGTTATTATTTAAGTCACCTTTGCATATCATTTTGATAGGTTAGGAAACAAATAAACTGACTCAGTGCACCTTTTAAACATAAATATAACAGCTTAAAGACAACATGAAACTGCATTAATAGTTCATTGAGCTTCTGTAATATGACTGATTATGTGGTAAACAGAACATTTATCTAGAAAAAATGTCGGGCAGAACTTCACTTTATCCATTGGGGCTTGATTAGTACAGATTGGATATAAAAACACTGCAGGCTACAATGTTAGAGTGCGTTCCAGATAACTCACAATTTAGAATTCCATCTCGGGTTTTAGAATTTCATCTCGGGTAATTCCTGCTTCCAGCTTTGTTTGGAACACAGCATTCATGTTATTTTCTCCTGTGCGCTCACCCTTGCTTATGTCAACAGATAATAAAAGTCAGTTCAGAGATAAAGTTATTACATTTTGATTAAAAAAATCATTTTCAAACAACGCACGGGGTTGAATAATGCACAATAAAAATAGGGACATATATTAAGGGTAGGGTAAATAGGGTAAAATGTATTTCATGTTGTCTTTGAGATGAGCAAAAAATATATTAAGAATGTAATAAAATCCCAGTGACAAACTGATGTTAAGGTCTGAAGGAAATCTAAATCAAAGGACTTAATAATTACTGATATAATTACACATTTATTCTTTACACAGTTTGTTTTTGTAATTATTGTATCTTGTGTGAAAGAATCTATTACTGTTCTGTCACTGTTAAAAAGTGACATTTTTATACTCACCTTGTTAATATTTCAGTGCTTGTTATTAATGCTTGACATAAGCCTATTTACTATGTCATTCTTGACTTGATCTTTCTCTCTTAAAGGCATTCTAGAAAGATGCAATACATACTATAGAAAGATATCTGTTCTATTGTGGTTTACATAATATGACAATTTAAGCTGAGTAAAGCAAGCCATTTTCGCTCTGTAGCCAATAAACACATCAACACTATGTTTGATATTTCTCATGTTTCTAATATAACATTGCAACAAATGTTTTTCAACATAACTTTTGAGCCTCTCTTTACACACTCTTAAAAATAAAGGTGCTAAACGATGCCATAAAAGAACCATATTTAACTGGGTGGTTCCATAAAAAATCTTTCCGTTTCACTTTCTGTTATTTGTAGTGGAAAACGTTCTTTAGAGCATAAAAAGGTAAGAAAGAAATGGTTCCTTTAAGGGTCTTTGACTAAATGGTTCTTTGGGGAACTAAAATTTGTTCTTCTATGGCAACGTTGTGAAGATTGTAGTTTCAAAGCCCAAGTGCACTTAAGCAGATCCCCTTTTATTTGAGTGTTTGGAATGATCTTTGCAACACCTGTAAAAGTTTATGTTCTGTGTGCTTCGTATACCTAATAGGTAGTTTACTTCATAGTGTGTTTAAGACTCACTGTGTGCTAGTTTTTTGCCTTGAACACAGTTTTTACAGCATGTTTTCTCTCTTTCTCTCTCTGAGAAAGTGCTGTGTGGACTTTGTGATGGTATTCAGATTAGCAGCTAGCTGCTTTTTGAGCTCCTTAGATGCGTTAGCATCCCGGCTTGCTTATTAGACTAGCTTAACATTAGTAGAGACTAAATGAGATTGTCTTATTGAAACTGACCTTCTTTATCATAGTTTGTGGAAAGCGCTACAAAAATCGCCCAGGCCTGAGCTACCATTACACCCATACTCACCTTGCTGAAGAGGAGGGGGGAGAGGAGCGAGAAACTGAAATACCTCAATCTCCCCCAGTTCACCCTGAGAACCACAAACGTAAGTTAATATTCGGTGTATTTGTAAAGCAAATGTGTTTATAGCTTTGGCCTGTTCCTTATGTTGATTTTGTGATAGCAGTTGCATTGTGCACCTATAAGTGAATTCTTTAGTTACATTTATCAAATCGATAGCTTCATCTCTAAATTCTGATTGGACGAGCCGTGTTCATATTAATCCAGCAAGCTACCTTGCTAAGAGGGTTTTAAGCACTCCGCAATGCATTGTGCTTAAAAATTCACCTATTGGTAACAGCTCATACAGCTTTTTGTGGTTTCTGCTTAAGCATCTGAATTTTAGCACTGGCTCTGTTCCAAACACATGTTATCTGCCTTGCGGTCTACTTTGGCAGCTACATTCTAAGGCCTCAGCCTAGATGAAATGGATCGTCATATAACTGACACAAATAGAGCTCAACATGAGAACTGAGCAAGAATCTTGAGGCATGCTACGCCTGTCACTGATATGGAGTTAACATTAGCATAATAATTAGCTAATGACCTGATACTCAAGAAGAATAAAATAATAATGCAGTACTAACAAATCATTTTAACACTAAATAACGTGTCAGAAGTGGGCTAAAAATGCTAAGTAGATAGCTTCAACGAGTTTGGAACGGAGCCATTTTTGGGCATGAAACTCTCGTCCCATTAATTGTAATCAGTTCTTTTTATACAGCACAAAAAGGGCCTGATGGTGCGATCATCCCCAATGACTACTGTGACTTCTGTCTCGGCGACTCGGGCTCTAACAGGAAGACGGGCCAGGCTGAGGATCTAGTTTCCTGCTCAGACTGTGGCCGCTCTGGTGAGTCTCTTCACTTCACCGTATTCTCTATGATTGACAGTTACAGTATCTGCCCATGTTAGTTCACCTCCATCTTCAGCTCACACTGAAGGAGACTGTGTAATCACGTTAATTAAACCAAACAAAACCAAACAAACAGTACAGGCTGATAAAATGGCATGCAGAGACTGTTTTCTCTCTCTCTTTAGTCTCTTTAGTCCATGTAAGACTTTGTGATGTTCTAAAATGGGCCAGATTACAGTAGCTGTATTTCAGCTGTATTTCATTCATTGTCTTTTATGATACTGTAGATCAGACGCTCATAGATCACTTATGTTTGTTTAAGTTTTAACTGACTTTAAGCCAAACATGCTAGTCCACTATAAAAAGGGACAAAATGTTAATGTGATCATTTAATACACATGAATACACTTTTGTTTTAAAGGGGGATAAATGTGAAAAATTCTAATACACAACGGACAACAGAACAGCAACAAAAAATGTAAAATATCTTTTCCTAGGATTTTCATTATGATTTGCTTTATAATATTTTATGTTGATCAGGAAGTTTTTTACATAATTAAGTACATTTAAATACATACTACATTTAATTAAAGCCAATAAACTTAAGTATATATATATGTGTCTATCAAAAAATATGCATTTAAAGAAAAGCTCAAATCATTCTAATGCATTACCATGTCATGCGTCAATAGTACATTTTCCAGCTTGTTTGTGCATATTTCATCCTTTCATTGTTTTTGCTAGAGCATGTTTGTTTATTAGTTTTTCTATGGAGTCTAGTTTTTTGTGATCTGGGTTCGGCTTGGCCTAATTCTAACAGTAAGATATTTAAATGGATATTTAAATTAAACCTAGACTAGGTTTAAACTGTGCCCTGGAAACTAGCACAGTGGGTTGCGAGTTGTGAGGATTATGACTGCTTTGACGCAGCTGTTCAGAGCGCCATCTGTTTCAATCATGGTATTTATTTGTGATTAAAAAAACAATAATAATAGCATAATTAGAGCAAAAATAAGAAAAATATAAGAAAAAATTACAGTACAAAATACTCATTACTTCATAAAAATGTAACCAGTAGCCTAACTTTTTACAGTACGGATTGTTTACAATTCATTTTTAATGATAGTGTTAGAACAGAGCGCAGGTGCAGTACCGTGAAATTGCCATGAAAGTTTCACAGGATTTTGCCTAGAGAAGTGAGGCATGTGTCTGAGCTGTGTGCCAGAGCCCCGCCCCCTGCAGCCTCAGTCGTCCTATGCCAGGACCTGCCACTACAAATATTACTTTATATATTATAAATGATAAATCATGCTAGGGCCCATTTATAAAAAACAGTAATCTGATTATGTCCTGTTTTCTACTGTCACCAAAATACAATTATTTTCTTTGCATCCTCATCATGTTAAAGGTACGCCTTTACACTCCAAACCTGTATGTCAGGTGTGTTTCTACTCTGTCACAATAATCCATAAGCCATTTATATCAGATACAAAAAACAGAGTTTACATTTGTAACTTACCAGAGCAAGCAAACATTGACTCAGCATTTGACAAGGCTGATCGTATTAATACACAGAGCAAAAGTAACAAATTCATGTTGTTTATCTAAGACTTAAGATAGTAAGCTCTAATAATAAGCAATAATAAGTTCTCTGTAATAATGATCACTTATTCGCTTGTTCATGGAAAGCAGCACATTTGTATGACGCTTGTGTTTAGACCGGCATTGATGTGCATTGTGTGTTTGTAGGTGTAGATGTGACACCCAAATCCTACATTGAGAATGTGCATTTATATTAGACATGTGGCTGGTGATCTCAGCTTGGCTGCCTCCGTTCATTTCTTTGAGTGCTTGTGGTTTACATTTTAGTGCTCTTGCTGGTAAATGGTCCTGGAAGAGTCAGCTTTCCCTCATTTGTTTCCTTCGATTATTTTTAAATTCTTAATGTGCTCAGAATTTAGGACATTATCGGTTATGTCTCTGTTCACATGCGCAGAATTTTCTCATCTTTATTTTGCTCATATGCTTCCATTCTTTGTGTTTTTTCTTGGCTCTGATTCATTGACTGCTCATAACTGAATGGTAAATATCACGCAGAGGGAGAGACCAAATGATGTATGCTTCAGTAATATATTTATTAATAGTAGGGATGCACGATATATATTAGGATCATATCACCAAGTTATAGTCACTTATTTTTTTATTGGTATCTGCCAATATTGATTGGATGAAATATTTAATTACGGAGGCTCATTTGCAAGTTATTTTTTCCTGAGCACACAAAAAGCTAATCTTTTCTAACAACACTGTTAAGTGTCATTTTACAAGATCTCAGAATTAATATGTATTTTACAAACTACATTATAATGTTGTAATGCCTAAATTCATTGTTTTTTAGACTGACCTGTTTCTAGTTCCCTTTTAAGTATCAGGAATGGTGGTATAGAGGAACGCCTTTGGTGTGACCCGTGTCTGAATCACAAATCTAATCACACCAATCCTATTCCCCCATTACAATGCTTGATGACCATCGGGTGCACCTGCAACTATATAAGGGCACTTGTAGAACATATCATCAGTTTTTTGTCTTCAGGAGCCGTTGGTCTGTTTCTTGTGCTGAGGCGTCATGGAGCCAGTTTTTCAGGAATTGTGTGCCAGCAGTTTTTGACATCCGTGGACATGCTCAGTTCTCCAGGGAGCCGAGGGGACTGTGAGGGCTTCTCTCTAAAGAAGCTCCGCTCTCATCTGGCTGTTTGCTCAGGGGAGTCTGGGCACATGCCCCACAGGTTGAGTCCCGCTGCTGCGGCTCAGCAGAAGCTCACTTCATGGGAATTTGGGAATGGACTTGGCAGAGGTGCCTAAGGATGGCATTGTTCTTTCTTGCTCCACTGCTGAGTGGGGTGCTGTCCGCTGGGTCTGGGGAATGCAGGTCTCGCTTCTATAGGGGAGTTAACCCTATATGCAACCCTGTTATATACCAGCAGCACCTGGTGATGTCTTGAAGGAAGTTGACGATATTCTCTACAGGTGCCTAATATACACGCAGGTGCACCGGATGTGCTTCAAGCAATGCTGTGGGCCAATAAGATTGAAATGATTAGATTTGAGATTCAGACAGCGGTCACACGGAAGGCATTCAGAATAGCGTCACAGTAATTACCTAAAGTCAAGTACATAAAGTGAATTTTAATATCGATGCATCCCTAACTAATAGCTCTTATGACAGACAGATTGCATTAAAGCAGCTTTGTCTTATAGTCATTGACATGCACATATCCAATTGGAAATGCATAAGCCATACAAGACGCAGTCCCGTAATGCATAGACTGCAAGTACTGCAAGTTGTCCAAGCTCAGAGGAGTTTGAGTCCTAGCTGACTGCAGTGTTACTTGTGTGTGTTTCCACTGTGATGCTGATATGTCCGTCATGCATGTCAGCGGAGCGCGTCGGCGGGGCCAGGCCGAAGAGGAGGACGGTCGGAGTTCTGGACATGTTCGGCGACACTTCGGAAAGCGAGGCGTCCACCTTTCACGGCTTTGAGGAGGACGACCTGGATGGGCTTCTGTCTGACGATAGCACAGGCTCCCCTCAGTACAGATAGACAGAGGAGAAACGTCAAGCAATGAAACTAAAAGAGAAACTTTTGGCATGTGTCTGCTGCCTGTTTTTTGATTTTTCTTTCCTTCTGTTGTTTTGCAGCAGCATGCAAAATGGATTTTACAACTCCAGACACAATGTTAACTTCAGGAATTGCTTTCAAAGGACAAGCCGCAGCCTTTTATAAATGAAGGAATGTTGTTTTTATTGCTTCACACTTATGTGTACTGAGAGGTGCTAGTTTTGGGACAAAGGAGCCATTTCTTTTGGGACTCTTTCCGTTATGGAAAATTTGCAGGGACATTCCCAATGTGCAGACATGGACATCGCATCGCCATGTAAGATAGACGCCTACTATGTGGAAATTAACTTTAGACATAGAAAATAAACCGTTTCAAACTTAACCTCAGTATCTTAAAGGAGAAAATACTCTACGTGTGTAGGTCGGCTAGTGAAGAGGGTCTTTTTTCCTACCTCTGGATAAATACAATATTTGCAAAGAAAGGGATTACGAGATTTGGCACAGAGTCCTATGGGGAGGCAAAGAATGGGCTGAGGCCAGGCCCTGATTGGATCCAGAGGAAAGGGTGGACAGTTTGCAGAGAGGTAAGAGCCAGTTGGCATTTAAATGTCCATCTATCTCAGGACGGCTGCAAAACAAACAGGAAATTTAGCGAAGGTTTGCTGGAGGATACATGCTACTTGGCCTCTCCCTAGTGTCTAAGGTAACCAAAAAAGAGAATGGACTGTTTTTATGAGTAACTTCCCTTTCTCTGTTCAGGACACTTTTAATGGCTCATATCTCTTGAGGTACAGGTACAATGAGGTGTACAACTGTAGCATACGTGCAATGATTCCAATGACCTCACAAAGGTTATGAAGACACATCTAGACCATTCGTGCAGAAGATGACAACCGCTTTGAGGATTGACAATTGTGTATGTGTAACTGCAAATAATACACTGGATTGCAAGCACATAATGCTTCCTACAGTACATTCAATAGGAAAGCGCAGTAAATGCCATTTAGAAAAGAACACATGCAATAAAGGCACAATACGCATTAGTTACAGTGACATCGCCCAGTTAATATGGGGATATTTCATTGTATCCATTTTGTATGATCACATATGTTTGCTCTTTCAAAGCTCGTCTATTTATTGTCATGGTGAAGTCATCTGTCTTTTGAATCAAAATTGTTCAATTTTACTGCTTTCAATCTTGTCTCTATTTCAGGGTGTTCATTTTTGAAACGATTATATAATTTATTAAGATATTGTATAATGTACATAGACCCACATATTGTTGCAGGTTAAGAAAGCTGTTCTATAACATGACTCCTAATGCTATTCCTCCCAGTGTTTCGATGTCTAAACTTTAAAGAAATGTTTAAATGTTTAACATTTGAAGTTACGTTACTTTAACAAGCCAAAGTGCAACATGGCTAGAGATGATGCTTGTAACTGCTTCTATGCGGCGCAGACGTGCAGCCTCATAAACTGGCACAGACACAGAACTGGCTTCATGCAACCTGTCATCCATGCTGTGGTAGCTGCTGAGTGCTGTTACTCCAAATGTCATCCTGCAAGTGTCTCACTGGATTTTGTTACTAAAAAACATTAAACATTCTACATTTTATGAATTACTCTCGAGTTAATTTTGTTTCAAGGTAAATGGGGGGAAAATATTTGTGTTAATTTGACCAGAACAATTGTATTTTTTAATTTAGATTTTGTAGCATTTTTAACAAACCTTACAAACATCATAAATCATTCTGTGTAGTGTTAAAAATGTTTTGTGCTATATTTATTTAAAATAAATTGCAACAAGTCTGATATTTTGTTATATAATGGAAAGACATTCATACATTATTATGCGTACCTTAAATAGACTTTGAGGGCCACTTTAGTTTAACAGTATATTTGAGAGTCTACATTGTATCATAAATACAACACAAATAATAAGTGAATATGTAGAAAAAGGATAGTAAAGGGTTCTCTCATATCTGAATTCGTAATAAAATGTTGCATCAAGCTCAACGCCCTAAATCAGTCACATTTCCAAGCCATTGCAGGAAATTAAACCCACCTGGAATGCGTATCGAGACAAAAGATGCATATCTAGATCTTAGCATAATGTACACAGCATGTTCTGCATGTGGATCTCCAAAGAAGAAAAAGCAAGTGAGGCATATGAAACTCCCTGTAGGGAAAGAGCTCCACATAACATCTGACTTCCAGCCAAAGCCCCTCATGCTTTCCAAAGTGAGGACTGCACATGCTTTACTGGGCATCCAAGCAAGAGGAGCCTGCTGTTCTCACAGGCTCACTGAGGATATGAGCAGGCAGAGGAACTGACACCTCCCTAAGAAACAAAGACAGAGTGAGAGAGAGAGAGAGGTTACAGAACCATCTGCCATTTTCCAAACCTGTGCTCACACTACCCTCTCTGTTTGTGGAGGAGAGAGCAGAAGGTGGAGTTGTTTAGATGAACCTGCGGTTTATTCCTTCAACACGTGTGTGTATAATGTGTGACGTGTATCATTACTTGTGTTTTCCATTCATGTTCCTGTCTTTATTAAGGTATCTATCTGTTTGTCTGTCTGTCTGTCTGTCTCTCCCTCCACCTACTGTATCTGTTTGTCTATCCATCCAGTGTTGGGGAGTAACTAACATAAAGTAGCAAGCAACGGCGCTAAGTTAACTAGCAGCAAGCAATTATTTATATAATATTGCATTGCACACTCACATTTAACAATGTGAGCTGAAAGTAATAAGTTATGGTGTCAAAGTAACCTCTCCAAACTACCTGTCTGTCTGCCCAGAGCTGGAAATGGAGGGTTGGGGAATTCTGGGGGATTGAATCCAGGTAGTGAATTTCAAAGAGGAATGAACTTCCAGTTAAAAAGTAAAGAATTTCCATCTTTCATACTCGTAATAGCTTCCAAGTGCTATGTAAATTCCATACACAAATATAGTGAGATTTTCTGCACTTGTACCTCAAAAATATAATATATGTCCCCAGCTAGGATCCCCCAGTGAATCTCGGACATTTCCACCACTGTGTATGTCTGTCTGTCTGTCTTGTCTGTGTAGCTGTCTATCAATGTAGTTAAATTAGATTATGTAACTCAATTATTAGTCATTATATACACTAATTTCCCGACTGTATATATGGATTTATGCGTCTCTACATCTAAAGTGCATCCGGAGGTACATTAATAGTTCTTATTGACCGAGTGTAGTTACATTTCTTACGTCAGCTTGTTATTCTCTCATTCTCTCTCACCAGGTCACCCTTCATGCCTGCAGTTCACTGACAACATGATGCGGGCTGTACGGACGTACCAGTGGCAGTGCATTGAGTGTAAATCCTGCACTCTATGTGGAACCTCGGAGAACGATGTGAGCATTTACAGATTCATTAGCTAGACAGAACGGTCTAACGTACATTCACTGTACATATCACACCGAACGGGGCATAAAATGACCCGTTATCATCCGCAACATCTCGCACGACTTCCTGGAAACACATGTCTAGTGCGTGTGACATCACCGACGCACCATGTTGCTAATATGCAAGTGTCAGATTGTGACAGATCCTCGTATCGCCGTGCGTGTGAATTAACAGCTCGGTGATGTGCTCTGTCTTCATAGGATCAGCTTCTGTTCTGTGATGACTGTGATCGAGGATATCACATGTACTGCCTGAAGCCCCCCATGACGCAGCCACCCGAGGGTACGAATCACAGCTTTACAGCAGAGCATTAAATAAAGACTTAAATATAAAGGGATATATAGTTATATATAGTTAATATATATATATTCTGTGTCTAAATTGAGTACGTATATATATTATTTTATATAATGCTATCTATAATATCTGGATAGATAGATAGATAGATAGATAGATAGATAGATACATGATGGATGAATAGATGGATAGATAGATACATGATAGATGGATGGATGAATGGATGGATGGATGGATGGATGGATGGATGGATAGATAACCTTAGTATCTCTGTTTGGTCTGCAGGAAGTTGGAGTTGTCATCTATGCCTTGATCTGCTGAAGGATAAGGCATCTAGTTTTGGAGAGCCGTAAACATCATGAGGAGGTCCTACACACACCCACACTCAGCACGCTCAGGATGGAAGTTTATCTCAGTTTTGTCCTGTTGTTTCTCTGCTGTTGAAGTGTGAAGTTGAATAGCCTTCCTCTACCTCTGTGTTTCCTCAACCGAGTCTAGGCGTTTGGTAGTCTACCTCGCAAATATCCTGTTTGCTAGCGAATCCAGAAGCAGGATTGATCGCTCTGTCCACATAGTACCACCTTCTAGAACATTCAATCCAATCATCTAGAATCGTGAGTCACTATTAAATGAAAAATACTAGGTTAAATAGCAACATCAGCACAACCACTTATTACTTCAATTCATTGGTTTGTGAATCTGTCGACGCTAAGTCAGTAAGTCAAGTGGAAGCTCATGTCCTATGATGTACACTTTTATTTTTTTAAATTCAGCGAAAAAGCCATTAATAATGTTTATATTCTTTTAAGAGTCATCCATTAAGATTTCACCAGTAGCTGTTGCTAATCTTTAAATGAACTGGCTAAAATAGTTCCTTTGTGCATTTAAGCAGCACAGAGGTTTCACCTTGTCAGAACTGGAAAACGAAGTTGTGCTGAGTTTATTTGTTCGCTTGTTCTTT
The DNA here is from genome assembly GCA_036877575.1 of Botia almorhae. Classification (NCBI taxonomy): domain Eukaryota; kingdom Metazoa; phylum Chordata; class Actinopteri; order Cypriniformes; family Botiidae; genus Botia; species Botia almorhae. The sequence continues at coordinate 14,362 of JAZGTJ010007048.1, forward strand.
GTTTAAGCAGACAATTGTTAGTTGAAAAATTATTCAAAATTAGCATCCCTTAAGCTAAGCTGGCACGCTGTCCCTTTTAAGTCTGCTTTTTCCTTTAGGTTATGTTTTTGTAATGATTAAATGTAAATGCTGTAGACTGGTTCAATCTGTATGTTATTTTGTGTTTGACTGATCTGGTTGTGCTCCAGGAACATTCCAGTTACGTTTGCCCTAGAATGTCCGATTGTTACCTCCCCTGTTTGGAGAACTAGGCTCTTCGTACCTCTTAGCGTAAAACATCTGTTCACTCCATTTTGTATTTCTTTGCTCTTGATATATTAGCGCTTCTATTTCCATCTGGACATCGTCTCGTGACATTCCCGCCTCCTTCATCTGTATAATACATTAGCGGCCCTAATTTAAAAGCCAATTCATCAAAACTCTGCAGATCCTCGATCTGTTGAATATTTTATCTATGCATTTTATCCGATTCAGGGCCGTCTACAGTAAATTTCTTTTTGGTTTGGCAGATTCTTTCAGTTTGAGAATTTGACTATGAAATACTTATGCGTTATTGTGGTAAAGAAGGCATATGCACACCGTATCGTCTACTAAAAGGTCAGCGACGAGACATTTTTTGAATAACGCGTTAGGCGCGGTTCACACAGGAGGCGTTTTTGCTCTAGAAAGCGGTCGTATTGTGATGCGTTTCAGAAGTTAATGAAAAACGCAAGGACGCGTTGCGAAGGTCATATGTACAGCATAAAAGCATCCCGAGTGAAGGGAATCATATGCAGTTTCAAAATCGAAGTAGACGTTTCCTGTCCACATTAAACCCACATGAAATGTAAGCTATTAGAATACACTTGGGTGTTTTTATAAAACAAAAAGAACAATTGGAGATTTTTTGTGTGTGACAGCGATTGACTTCCTCTGGTCAAAAGGTATATTTGCAGTAAACCATAATTTATGTGTCATGCTGTGTTAAATGCCTATAATGTAAGCAACAAAACCTGTAATTCGAACACAAATCTAGATACATGTTAAATACTTAAGTGCATTTTTTGCAGCCAGATCATGTCAAGAGTTTTTAATTTCTTACTCTTTCTTCTTTTTTACCCTTGTGTAATCTAAAGTGTAATAAAAAAAATAGAAACCTAAATCAAGTCTGTGTTGATTTCACGGTCTTAAATAATACAAGTTCTATCTCTTCAGTTCACTAGAGGGCAGTAGATACACAGTAACTGAACCGGTTCAGCGTTATTGAATCCTGCTCTGTAGTTACAACTATTCGGTCGTTATAACTACAGAGTTTGAAAGCGTTATAACTACAGAGTTAGTGAAAGTGAAAGCTAGCTTAACTACTTACACAAACATTTAATAAGGCATTGCGCACGATGTCAGACACATGAAAGAATTAAGACCATCCAGGCAGAAGAATGATTTCCAGAGCTCTCCAAACTCATCGTTTATTGAATGACTTGGGACGTTGGTTCGTCCTTTTAATTTTTATGACCTACTCACCGCCATCTTTGTAATTGGAAAAAAACTAATAGCAATTAAACTCTTTAGAAATATTCCATGCATAGTTTTGTGCTGAATATGGCACTTGTGCCTCTAAGTTATATTCATCGTTCAATATTCTACACAGCGTCTTCCATATCCACATCTGCTGCGAGGTTTATACATTCCACACCAACCTAACATACAGTTATGAGTCAACAAACCACTTCTACCTGAAAACGTGTAGGGGGAATGTTCCTTAGCAACCGCACGCATTTATTTTCTTACATTTTCTTCCCCATTTGTCTGCATTTATATTTGTGGTCTACAACAACAGAGGAAATTCATGTGTTCAGTTCCAGACGCTTGTTAAGTCAATGTATCCCTGGCAGTGATGGCGCTTTAGGAAGCAACAAAAGTCCACAGGGGCAACGATGGAAAAAGTCCAGCAGAGCTGGAGGAGAATATGTGCTTTCAGCTAATGTGCTTTCTTCAGAATTCCCTCAACGCTGATGAGAATCCTGCAAAAACGGAGTTGTGTCCCATTGCTAATATGTTGCTATTCTGTGCTCAGAGCATCATCCAAGCAGTCACTACACTGACGCTAAATGCTTAAATTCTGTGTTAAATTACAATACCATTCATTTAAAGCAGGCCAATACATAGTTTACAAGGACTTTTGTGCTGGACTCAGACATACAGTAAAGCCTGTTACCTATAAATCTACTGTCTCACTGCCATGGAAAAGTGTAAATATCAGGGAATTTAAAAAGTTGTTATTTCCAGGCCTAAAAAAGTATGAAAAATCTTATAAATGAATAAAATGTCTAAAATGTAACCTGAAAAGACATATCTATATCTATAATGAAAACTATTGGAGAATTGGGAAGATTTGGGATTTTTCCCCCCATTATCCTCAGCTTAAAAATACTATTGATGTAAAATTGTTAGTGCAATCTCTATAAAATGATTTAAAAAATCATGAATGATTGGAAAAGTCAAGGAAAAGTAATAAAACCCTGTAAATCATTTTTGGTTGTTGTGTGGTCAAAATTGTGCTGTAACTCTGTCCTGAAAACACACAGTCCAAGCAACACTCTGGTCTCCAGTATTTCTCACTGGTGCGGTCTTTGTGCAAAAGATCATACTCTAAATAAATCATTCTATAACATTCCCACTTTTCTATTGTCCTGCTCATATCTCCGTTACCTCATGCCTGATTCATTACTCCTCAATAAAACTGAGTCTAAAGGTTCATCTCGTTAGCTCACATCTCTAATAGACGTATTACATCATATGTTACAGGTGAGTAAAACAAAGACACATAATAAATGATTCTCCATCAACAGCACTTTCTCCAAAATGGCAGGAGCTTTTAAATAACACTGCAGCGTGTTGAACCTCCTCACTTTCACATGCATACTTGATATTCGGCGACTGTATCACGGGTATATGAGGAGAGGGTGTGAGAGTATGAAAAACATTGACTGGGGAAACAGACACGAAAGCCCTTTCATTTCTGCCAGTCCTTTGGAATGCTCTGAAGGTCCGACCCTCATCCTCTCTTCATTTAAAAGCGTATGACATGAAATTTACATTGTACTTTACACAGATTTCTGCAAACCATTTTGATTCCCTTAAATCTGATAATGGGCTGAGTCGGTGCGTTTGTTTGTACAGACCTCCGGCGACGAGCGAGCCGTCCCATCCGTGGTGCATTCTGGGTAATAGGTATAAATGGTATTGGTAAATCTGACATTCACGTGTGCAGTCTTTGTAGTCACTGATTTAATAAACACAGACAACACTGTCGCGGTTTGGAGATTTTTCTGGACTTATTGCATGCTGCCATCTAGAGTCGGTAGCTGTGCGATGTTGGGGTCTGTTTCGGAGAGAGGCTGGTCCATACATGTAGCCCATCATGGGCCTAATGCTTCCACCCCAATAAACTGTGGTTTCTTGGGAGAGGGCTGGACTTCTCGAACCCCAGGACTCGTCAGGATGACTGCATGAGGCCAGTCAGTCGTTTACTTGTGAGAGACTTGCCCTGAAACATAATTATAATACAAATGTTATCTTTAAAGGGGTACTTTTTAAATAACCCCATTATACGTTTAATTGGATCCAGCATTATGTCAATATTCATATAAAACAGATTCATTAAAATATGTCCTCATTGTACTGATATTTTTAGCACTAGTTATCACTTTAAAATGTATCGTGGTTTTGAGTCACATTTCTAATGTCTTCAAATACTAAAATAAATTCCAAATATAGAACTGATTTCATATTAAAATATGCAGAGAACTGATATTGCTGAAATCGTAGTGAATCTAATAACTGCCCAGCGGAATTCGGTCAATTTAATAATTTCCCTAATAGAAAAATTTGGCAGAGGAATTCTTTCCTTATTCATGGTTATAGTAATATCCAATTTCTTCTGGTCATGGCTGACTGCCATCCAAAAAACTACCCCAGATTTTAGGAGAAAGCTGTAGAAGATGTCAGGGTAGATTTTAAGACAAGAAGGGCCACTCACCACACTGCGAGTGAATTTTTCCAGAGAGGTACGACGGCCTTGTTCAGTCTCAGGCTGTGGGCCGAGGGTTAATGGATGAGAACAGGGCAAGACACAGTGCACAACATCAGGTTAACAAGTGTGTTAGTAGGGAAAGGCAGAGGAATAACATGAAAACATTTACAGGATAATTTAACTATTACAATTGAGCTGAGAGAGAATTTGGTGGTAAGTGAATAATTCTAGATTAGAATTGAAATGTTGCTGTAATGTTTTAATCAGTGAAAATTTAACATTGCTTTGTAAACTTGCCTAAAGGAGTCCATAACAGAATTCCATAAAATTCCAAATAACTGAATTCCGAAAAACTGAATTCCACTTCACAAAAAAACATATGAAAAGTGAAAAACTATTCTAAGGTTTCTCTGCACAAAAACATACAATTTCTTTTTCTTTCTTTGTTTTGCCTTTGCCAAGGACAACCATGGTGTTCATTTTGTAGCTTTTGGCTAACAAGTACCATGTGTTGTCACGTCCAACCACTAGGGGCACCCTAATGTTTTTCTTACAGTTGTAAAGCCATTAAGTGTGCTTGGCGGAGAAAAGCAGAATAAATTAAGAAATGATGTAGATTTGTTACACGCACAGCAGATGAAACATAATTAAGGACAGACTCAGAAGTCCCGTTAGGGGGCTTGCGTTCGTTATGCCACGTGAGATTCGATATGAAGACTAACCTTCTTTCTAGCCAGCAGGAGGTCTTGGTAAGCATTGGAGCGCAGGAAACGAGGGTAGCTGTCACTCTTCATCAGCTTGTAAATGTGGTCCTGAAAATGAAAAACATTGGGGGCTGACAGTGAGTCTGCAGCTCAGGTGAAAGGAAAGTATCCCATCGCTAAGTAATGAGACAGAGCCGGCAGCTTCCTGAAAACCAGTGTTCTGCCCTTCTGGCTCTGTTCTTTTCTCAATCAGCAACAGGAATAAATATGTAGGTTAGGTTCTCTCAAGAGAAAAGACAAAATCTGTGTCTTGTAATGCAAGTGTAAAAAGCAAGCAGGAAGACTTTATATTGTTTTGCTGCTGCAAAGTCATGTTTTACCTCAGGCGATTAAGGTGCATTTTTTTTCACTTATTATTATTAAATTAGGACGCGCTTGACAGATTTCTGGTAACAATGTGAACGATTCTGTAATACATTTTTCAATTATTCTACTTACATTGTATTTTCTGAAAGCCGCTAACTGCAGTTGGTGACAGTAGTTTCTTGAATAAAAAGGATTCTATCGTTCTAGGAAGATTTTTGTCTTACCGTGCATTACAATGTGTCAGTCTCTCTTATGTCTTTTATCAACCATGTAAATGTAGATGAATGAAGCAGACAGATATAATACAAACTCTCAGGAACAGATAATCTATCAGTTATTGTACACCAGTCGGCCGCATTGAGAGCACAAAGCCCTTAAGTGTCTCCTTCATCATTTCGCATCATAAAAATGATTCTGCCATGGGCACAACCTGCACCAAAGTGCTGGTTGACTTTGTCCATCAAAAAAATGTTAAGAACCCAATTGTCTGCGCTAACCATCTGTCTTTTAGATATCCCATCATGTCCTCTCATTTTAGTCCTTGTAGTGGGATCATTTGTCCCCAAAACTGTTGAAAGAGATGTTAAAATAGATAAAAGGAAGAAAAAGCACCATCATCTGATAGATTTTTCACCTGGGCATCTTCAAAGCTATAACGTCCAGGATCTTTTAAATTCTGACTGGTGCGCTCGTAGCTGTGTGAGTCCAGATTGATGGCGCTGGGGGCTCCCTCTGCAAGAAACTCCTGCCAGATCTCCTGGGCACGGGCTGGCACCTCCTGCAGGGGGCGGGACTTCAGATCTTGCACAGACAACCAGAACCTAAAAAACAGAAGAAAAAAAACAGCTGTCTCCAGAACTGGTCATGGGAGGAAGCTACAATCGAAGAGTCTCACATAGGCGAAACTCTGACTACATGCAAAGAGGTCTGGTCTGCATCGTGGCTTTATCCAGTGAGGAACTGGCAGCATGATGGTATTTGATTTTTACAACAATGGAGGTTCTGGCACAACTGAAGAAACAACAAGCAGTTGTGGAAGTCAAGGTGTGCTTAAGACACTCAGAGTAATGACAGAGAGATCTCTCTTATCCCTCTCTCTCTCTTATCCCTCTCTCTCTCATATCACTCTCTCACTCTGTAGCTCTATAGATCTCCGCCCAGCCTGCAGCATAAAAGCGGTTTAGGGCCTAATGGGCTCAAGGGACAGCCAGGCAGTCAAGAGGACACATCATGCTCTCTTCTCTCACAAACCGGCAAATATAAGACAGCCCCCACAGAGGTTATTATACTTCTAGCTGGGGGATACGAGGAGATACAACAGAAGAAGAAGGACGAGAGATGCAATGGAGAAAAGCCCTACTTTATCTCCCGTCAAGTCACTTCACAGCTGCAGTGACCCGTGTTATCTCTGCCGCTCCCTTTGGGGCTTCACTGTCCTGCTTGGGTGTCTCGTGAGACCCGCAGCTACCTCATTTGCCCCATAATGTCTCTCATTTGCGGTAATTTATTACTGACACTGGCGATCAGACTTTGAAGAAGGTGATGATCATGTATCTTCAGCGTCACGCTCATATTTCTCATATTAAGGTTGAGCTCTGAGCTTGAGGTCTGACCTTTCTCTTGTCCCGATCGGCTACATTTTGTACAAGTCATTAAAAGCGACGCGGTAGAGAGGGATGAGTAAGAAGAGGAAAATGTTAATGAGAAATACAGGAATGATGGAGGAAGAGGAGGAATGTCTCACAGGAGGTTCTCAGAGCTGAATTCAGACTCCAGGAATTTAAGGAACTGCTCACGGCCCACTGGGTCCTTTAAAGCCTCATCCAATGAGAAGCCCCACTTCTTTACTCGCGGCTGACTTGGTTCCTTACTGAGACAGACAGAGAGAGAGAATTTAGTTTAACTTGAATTGTTCTTTGTGACACGTACTGACAGTAGTTATTGCTTTGACAGCACAGATGTACCATTATTTGTCATATTAATAAAACAAGATGGAGCTGAATAGAGAGAGCGAGACAAAGAGAGAGAGAGGTTGTGTGTACACTAGAACAGCTAATCATGTATAATAATACTCCGGTATTACAAGAAACAACAATATTTAAACCACCAAATGAATGCTAATCATTTTGCAAATCCTACTTTACAACCTTTAATTAATTGGAAAAAGTCATTAAGGTACGTTAGTCATCAAGGAGAAGTATTTTTGCATAATTTAGTGACAAGAGTTACAGTGTAGAATGCAGTGAACAGATTTGTTCAAAGAAACTAAGAACAACATTAAGATGAGTGTGCGTTCATTAGTGTTAGTGTTCCTTAGTGCTCCATTCGCTTCTATTCAAAAATATATAAGTATATTCTATAAGTATTCTATAAGTATACTCTATAAGTATTCTATAAGTATATTCTATAAGTATTCTATAAGTATATTCTATAAGTATGCACACAAGCACATGCTTTATCTCAAAGAACTCTATTTTTATATAAAGATAAACAGTATATAGATGATATAAACATCAGATGGCTTAGTACAAAGGATCAAAGCGTTATCTTTTGTTTTGTTTGTAATGCTGCGGGAAAGTGTACAACATATTTTAACATTAAATGTATTATTTGTCATTATAAAAAACAGAAGCGCTGAAGTGTGACATCATATCCTGTTGTCCGCATTTGTTTCAAAAGTAATTCTGCATGCTCAAAGGGTAAAACACATCTTTACTCACATCACAGCATCTTTTTAAAACTGTAACAATTGGAACAAGTGTTGGGACAAGTGCGAGTTAATGGACCCAGATTCAGTACCCAGATTGACCACACCAAATAAGAACAAAGGCAAACACAGGGGTATAAATACTGTAGAACTAATGATTAAATAGGACACACCTGGACCCAATCAGGGTGGGTTTAGGTAAAGAACAAAGACATGACGTGAAATTCAAAGCCGACATGAAAAATAAAGGGGAATTAGAGAGACTAGACTAAACCCACGTTCCTATGAGCCACCAGCTCTTATGTATGTCAGGCCAAGTATGCTGCCTTCTGTATCACAGATAATTTACAACATCTTGAAAAATGTGACTCATAATCAATTTAAAATGGGGACCTCAGTGGCACTTACAAAGACTTCTAAGTGAGTTCGGCAGAAATCAAATCCCCTTGTTTTCTCGCTTGCTCTTATTTAATGAACCTTACACTGTCACAAGTGGCATTTTAAAAGAAAGTCGTGATGTTTTGGTTTTCATACCTTGCTTCCAGCTCCCAGAAAGTGACATCATCACTGTTCCAAGGGTTAGACGGGTCTGGTACTGTCACAAAGGGGTCGTAGTCCAGATACTGCTCTGTGTAACTCATCAATCTGCAAGATATTAAAAGTTAGTCTCATTTCTTGTTCATGCTTTGCACAAATACACTATAATCATCGTTCAATAATTAATACTGAAATTTTTATCGTAAGTTAGGTGGCTGTTTTAAATGAACATAGTGAAGATATTCTGCCTTGAGTTTTGATGAGGTCACTTCCTGGTGTTTAAACCCAGCAGGATTAAAAGCGCAATAGGGAATAATGTCTGCCAACCATATCAGACTGAGGCTCTCAGCCTGGTGTGCTGTGAAGTGATAACTGTGTGGGAATAATTATGTGTTCCTGAGCTTTGTACTTCCAAAAACACTGGAGAGTACAGTAGACCTCAATTGACCTCACTTCTCTGCAGAGCTTTATGTAACATATACGGGCCTTTCTTAAGCACTTGACTTTAAAAAATGATGTCTCGTAAAACACACTTTTTTTACACTCTCACTAATTTATTACCAACAGTGTATTCGTATTTTTATAAGTTTTTCTTTTTTCTTAACTGAAAGTTTGGGCCTAAGACCAAAGCATTTAAATGATCTACACTGTAAGAGGCATTTGAAAAGTGACATATGACAAATTTGACATATGACAAATAATTGAAAAGTGACATTTGACAAATAAAACAGACAAGATAAAACGTTTACAAGCAGATTATCGTGACCTTCACGTAACAAGCTGAAAACTTGAGGAAATACGCCGTGGCCCTTTAAATTCATGTTTCGTTCACCGATCGAGAAGATTGACTTACGTCTCGGCTACTTTGGACATTTTCATACAGTGTCGATCCAACTGAGTGTTCAAGAACAGAATCTGAAAGAGAGATATTACTGTTACACAATGAATTTTAACTCGTGT
>JAZGTJ010007049.1:0-23649 GCA_036877575.1 Botia almorhae
TATTCTCATATGACCCCTCAAAAGTGAAACTGATCTCAGATCAGCAGCAGGGCACAAACTCCTTCACCACAAACCCCCTCACACGTGTGCAGTACATACAGTGTGTGTACACGTCCCGATAGTCCATGTGCTCATAATCGGGGAGGAGCCTCATAAAGCGACCTGACTTCACTTGCGGGTTTACACCTGGAGAGGTACACAGGTGCGTGTGCCACAGGAAGACAAGAGCACAGTGACTGACCACACGCACACCTTCACTGTGTGTGTGTGCTAGTGTCATGTGTGACAATTGTGTGTTTTGTGGACACTAGTTGCACTTCTACTACTTCTGTTGCAACAGTTCTGTTTGAATAAATGATGCACATAACTAACTTCCTGTACAAATCAAGCACAGCAAACAAAGGTGCTGACCATAAAGTGTCACAGAGAGCTAATGTGAATAAGGAAAGTATCATGAGTAATGAGACACTGCTGTTGTCTCTGTTGTCATTCTGTTACTCACCCGCATGTTGTTCCATACCTGTATGATTTTCTTCATTCCTGTGCTGGCCGCTCTTTTCCATGTAATTATGATGTCGCATGAACATATCCTTGTGACCTATGCACTGTATTTTGCACTGTACTGTAAGTCTACAATCTGATACCCAAACCTGATCTTTTCAATGAACTGGTTCATCAGGTTCACAAAAACGGTCTTTTTTACAAATTGGACTGATCTGGTTCAGATTGCAGTCTCGGCTCACTTGAGACGATGAATGTTATGGTTTCCCACATAAATGTATCATATGACTTCAAAACACTTTTGTGATACTTGTATAGCAGATTCATGGCCATCGTCAGAAGAAGCTTCATAACAAAAGAGGCCAACTAAGGTGTTTTAGAGTATAGCCTAATCATGGGGGTCAGAGGAGGATGGGCCCATACAAATGACAACCTGTCGCCTGTGAATATCAGCAATGAAACCAGATACTTTTACACACTTATAGAGCTCCGGTTTTTATTCACTGTATTTGTATGAAAAGGCACAATTAGCAGTCTTCAGTATTACTGCTGTGTTTCATGAGAGAATAAAGGAATTTGAAAAAGAATTTGACAGACTTTTATTTTAGGGTGAATGTCTCCTTTAAATATGATAAAGTGACAGCGTTACTTCTATCTGCATCACTTCCCCCAAAAAATTTCAGACTGGTAAATTGTCAAAGAAATTTCCAATGTTTATGTAATGTGTTTTATTAAAGGTGAAGTGTGTTTTTAAGTTCAGATATTTTCTTCTTACTTGAAATGCAGGGACCATATAAAGTGAGCCATGTGAATTACCCCAGATTACCCCAAATTCACAAGCAGTTTTTCCCTGGTGTCCTTAAAACCAAATCAAGGTCTCTGCTAAACAACCAGTGGGTGTTCTTAAAACAAGAATGGGCGTTTTTTAAAGACTTCACCTGATTTGCTCAAATCAAGTGGGCGTCTCCCAATTGGATGTGTAATTCCTGAGGCTAAAATTAGCTCCTCACATTAGGTCCTTGACAGCAGTTTTGAGCCAGATGCACAGATGTGAAAAAGTGGAGAACTGAACAATCACTGAGAGGTAAAGGAAAATTATTATTATAATGACACAATATCAGCCAATAAAATAAAGTATGCTGGGGCAAATCTAGGTTACGTACAGTCCTTGTATAATTTTACATTAGCCTCCATCTGACCTCATCTTGAATAATTCCCCTTCACTGATTTCAGTAGTTTAGCCTACAATTTGAGATTGGATGGCTATGCTGTATCACAATCAGCCACATAAATCTGATATTTTGTATCCACAATGAAAATGTACTGATGTACTATGAAATGAAAAAGCTTTGTTTTTGCATTACATAATTTGATTGCTTGGTTGACAAAATATGTGTGTGTGTGTTTAAAAACACCCATAGATTGAGAAACACACATTTTGTTAGTTTCAGCATGTCATCCAGCAACACTGAATCAGCCAATAATGTGAGTTTAGGGCGGGACTCTCAGTATGACAAACGTAAACACAGTGTCTAAGGAGTTACTGTGATAAAAGGAGATTTATTTTTCCATACAGTTTAGTGGCCCAAAAATTACACACTTCACCTTTAAATTCAAAGGGACTGACAAGGTCAGTGATTATTGTGGTTACTGTATGTTAAAATTACTTACGTTTGACATAAAGATCTCGGCTTGACATACCCAAAATTTCCATCTTTCGTAGGTCATCTCTCATACCAAATTCTGAAAGAAGACAAAACCTCATGACAAACTGTAGCAAACTGCATAATAAAGACTGAGTGGAATACTTTTTAAGATAATACAATGCTATATTTATGAGCAGAGTACTTTCAGTCATACCCCTGTCAAAACCTGCATAATAATAATAAATAATACCTTGTCTAGTTATACAAAACACTGTATCAAAATCTCATTTAACTATATGGTTACAAAATATATTATTCGCTAGCCACCAACATGCGACTGCATTAATACAGTTGAGAGAGAGAATGCAGAGAGAGAGAAATATGCCTGGATGTTTCCCACTCAACCCTGTTAAAATTATTATTTTCCAGTTTTAAAGGTGATGATAGCAAAACTAAAAAATATTTTACAACTTTCTGTTTAACCCACATAAATGAAGATATGTTTGGCCGTACTAAACAGATGGTTAAGCAGGTGGCCAGTTGTGTATTAAATGTGGGAAGTACGATAAGAAAATTTGGCCGATCGCTTGAATTACGTGCAATGATCTCCAAATAACGCATCTCATTCATTAGCAACAGAAATTATGCTCAGTGGAGTTAATGTTAGTAATTCATCCGAAACCTTCACTAAAAAAAATTACACTCTTGCTAATGAGTTACCTACCTAAACTGTTTCATATGACAATGCTGCCCAAAAATGCTGTCTTAGTAGCATAAACACAAGGTTTGTAAACACCAAACCGAAGCTGTCAGCACAAACAGATCTCACGGACCCGGACAGCCTGTCTATCTAATACAGATATAAATATACTTTATTGTCTCTTATAAATGCTACGTTTTCCTACTTTAAAGAAGCAGATCTCTGTATAAGATGTAAACACTGTTGCACAGATCATTACCCTCGGTGCATCTCCTCCTCCAGATTGTTTCCGTGTTTAGGATCTGCCTGAATTTCTTACACACCAGCGCCAGGTTTGGCAGCGCTGTGCCGGGTAAAGACGAGAAGATCTCCACCAAAAGCTCCGGGGGCATATCCAGCAGGGACTGCGGATGGGGTGGCCCTGCAGAGGCCTCGGAACCGAGCCCAGCGACCCCACAGCGGGCCGCACTAGGCCCCGCATCGCAGGCCTTATGACAGCTGCTGGCAACAGGATCGTCTTTCATTTTGCCAACGACCCTCTCCTCCTCCTCCTCGTCCATGTCCATCTCGGAGTCGCTCTCTTGATCCGCCTGGCTGTGCTTCTGCCGCCGCCTGCACCGCCGCGACTGACCCACTCCACAGAGCCTGGCACACACCGCCATCCGTAGCAACATTACATCATCACCGTAAACAGCTGTCACACCTGCAGTGTCTCTCCAGCGCGTTCGCTGCGCATTACGTGACTAGGCGGCTTCTCGTGATGCCGTCACGTGACGCCATCTCGCCGCACGCTGCGAGTTTTGACGTAAATGTTACGGAAAGCGTTTAAATAATATATAAAACCATGTGAAAATTCGTGAATTTATTTCTGTGAAAAATAAAACCGTGTAGAGCTTAAACATCGTGTAAACCTTAAAAAATATATATGTTGTATTTTTATGTTGTTGTTGTTGTTCGCTTTTGCCATCTGCTGGTCAAATATGTGTAATTGCACCCAAAATGAACAAAACATGATGCTTAGTGCCATACTGCAATATATTTTTAATTTGAGTAAATGCTGATTTCTTCATACTTTTTGCCAGCTATAATATTAAATACAATATATATACCTTTTGGTGGTATAAATTAAAATAAATAAATAAATGAGTTGAAAATAAAAGTATTTAATAAAAAAGCCCTAATGTACCACAATAGACATCAGTGATTCATACATTTTCATCAAGTTTAAAAGGTATATTTGTAAATACAGAGTCAAATGCAATAGTAAATAGATTGTAATCATTTAAATACCACTCTGTAATAAGATATGTTGATGCCCTGAAATTAATGGAACGTATAATATAGCTTGTGATTGTGTAGCAACATATTTCCTGGAGGGGGCGCTTGTAGGCTCAAAACTTAACGTCCTCTTAATAAAGACAGTTTTTACATACTTTTGTAGTCTTCTACAAATTTGTTACAGTTTGATATATTACCGCTTTAGTACTTTAAATATATTTGTGTAAACAATCGACCAAGCTAGTTACTGTAAAATTGTTAGAATATACTGCCACCAAATAACTGTTCAGAAATGAGATTCCCCCAGTTCAGTTTATCGCCAGAAGCATAAACAGTAACAGAATTCATATAAACACATAAGCATTTATTTTATCTTTGAAACGTGCAGCTTTTGATCATGATTTGTACAAATATATTCATTTCCGTTTTTATAGCAACTGGAACCAACGGAAGTAGCCTACTTTCGCTGTGCGACATGGTATTTATTTCGTAGGCCTATACGTGTGCATACAAAATACAGCTGTGAGAATCGTGTATTATTATGATTGTGTTTATATGTCTGTTCTGCTCATCTCTGCTGCCCGTCTCACGCTATTTTCCAGGCTGAAGTCGAGGACACTTGAAAGAGAATTCTATAATAAAGGCTATAAGGCTTTTATTGATACAATAGTCGTTAACGGAGAAGGTAACTTAATTTTACAATGGCTTTTACTGTAGTTACACTACCTGGTTAGCATATTACTATCTTAAAAGCTAAGGAAGTTGTAGTTATAGTTTGTAATGTGCTTGATTTTTTTCTTACTTGTTTGTTTTGTAGAAAACTAAAATTATTAAACTAAAGTTATTTTCCCGTGGTTGTTATGGTCTTACTACAAATACCACAGTTCAACCACGGTCACTAAGGTACATTTCTAAGCAATTTCTAAAGCAATTCATCTTTCCACTCATATGCACATCATTCAGTTATATATAAATGCAATCTAGCATATCTTCCTAGATCAATACGATCTGATAAATATTGTTTGGTCCCATTTTAGGTATTCCCAACAACCCTAGATAACTATACCACAGCGCAGAACGCTGGACTACTGCATCAGCTGACTATGAAAGCCAGGAGTACAGTCAGAGACATCGACCCCCAGAACGACCTGACATTTCTGCGTATCAGATCCAAGAAATATGAGATCGTGGTGGCGCCGGGTAGGTCTCTGCATTATCAGATGCCTCTTGCTTATCACACTTGCTGTTAAACACACAGCTCACACCTCTTCCTGTTTGTTACAGATAAAGAATACCTGTTGATTGTTACAAAGTGTATAGTACTGTCGCAATGAAACAACACCGGCAGTTTTTGTTTTTTTCTTATGCATACTAAATTACTTTCCTAAATGTGTGAATGTGTTTGAAAGTAGCTTTAAACATTTATTATGTATGGCGTATACACCATTTTAAATAATACACTTAAAAACTTCCGTTATTTACAGAAATATTGATTGTGCAATGTCATTTATTCACGTTGTGTTTTAAATAAGCACATTTTTATATTTTCTTGGTAACCTAGTAACTTTTTTAGCCTGTCTTTATGTCAGTTTTATGATTTTATCGATTTGTTTTATTATGATAGGGTTGCATTCATTTTCATACGCCGTATATTCAAGTGTAATTCACTTACTACCCAACAGAGGGCGGGAGAACAAGCGGATGCACGCGCGACTGACTTCGCTTCCCTGAAAAATTGCTGGTCTAACAAGTTGTGACAGCAGCGTTCTGGTTTATTATGCACTTTCCTCGGAACCAGGGTAATTGGGTGTGTACGTATCTGCTCGTTTCTAAGCTCATTTGTTTCATTAGAAAATTAAAAAACACACACCCATGTTGAATGGAAATATTCTAGATAAATAAGATGCTCGGTACAGTTTGGTTAGCGTGGATGATGCTGGATGCCTAAAAGACACATTACCTTTGAATGAGTTCCATGGCATTAAGCTAATTTGCTTGTTGTTTTTTTGTTTCAGTGGCTCATGTGTATTTGCCCGAGAGTAAATGTTGTCTTTTGAAAGGAACAGGGTAGCCAGAACATTTGTGCTCTAATTACTCATTTCCTCTTTTGCCTCAGGCAAAAGCAGTATCTGCTGTTCTAGCAGCATCTAGAACAGGCACATTTCATAAACAGGGCCCAAACTGGTGTCCTACTGCTTTTATCAAAGCTATAGCATCACAAATTCCTTGTTCTTCAGTGAGAACTACTAGATTATAATAAGCAAAAAGCATAAAAAGAAGCTAGTTTAGTTGCCGTGTTATTTAGTTGTATTTAAGCAATTAATGTCAAACAGCAACAATTTGGCTTAATTTGTAAATCTATATTCAATTAATTTTAGAAACGCTTTTGGTTATTATTATTCAAACGTTCTTTAAAAATTCTTCCAACAGCATAATATAGTGTTACTTTTAACATGTCACCCTGTTAATAAAAAAATCTGTTTCTAAAAATACAAATTAATACAAAATAAAATTAAAAAAAGTTTCTGACAGTATTTTAAACTCATGGAAAGCAACCACGTTGCCAATAATATTAGGCTTTAAAATGACATTTACTCGGTTGGAACCCCGTGCACATACCTGCAGTGTGTTTGCTGAAATTTAAAACTATAACCCTGCAATGATAATGCGGGGAGGGTCTGATAATCACCTGCTCGAATGAACCTCGTTTGAGGTTCTTAGTGCTGGACTGACCTCTCCTCGGCTTCCATCTGCTCTCTGCTTTACATGCCCACCGCTGCCAATTGGCACTCTCGGCGTGGGGCAAGTAGCCAGCAGGTGGGCACAGATCTGATGTTCTGAGATCGGCTCTCATGCAGAACGCCGTGAAAGAGTACCTCAGATAATTAAGTACAGAATTAATGATTGGGTCAATAACATTGTATTACTGAGGAAACCATTGTGACGTTTTTTTTATTGGAGGCAGATCATAGTGGATCCAATAATGTTAGCACGTGATGGTTGTCTATGGTTGCTCTTTATTTACATGGTAAATAATTTAGTGTATTTTCTTGTATTAAAGGCACAACAGATATTGTTTATTTGGTCATATTTACATTCACATTTACATTTAGTCATTTAGCTGACGCTTTTATCCAAAGCGACTTACAAATGAGGATAAGAAAGCAACTTCAAATACAATAAGAGGCAGGTTAATTGAATGACAATCAGTAGCTTTAAGTATGTAGTGGGTGAAAGCCTTTGAAAGGGCCCTTAGAAGTATAATGACCTTCCACAAAAAGCTCTGTATTTTATTCCTTTATCCAAAAACCATCAGAGTTTATATTATATATAAACTGTTTATATTTATATATTTTATATATATTTTATATCTGTTTATAGTTTATATTATAATAAAGTATAATATGTAATAAAGTATTCACCCCTGTTTATCAGTTCAATCTCATTTTCAAAGCTTTGTTGTCAATCTGTATACTTATATTCTTGAGTGTATTCTTGAGTGCATTGCATTATACACTCATACTAAAGGAGATTATATGTATGTATAGGCAGTACAGTGCTTATACAGCTCTCTTCTTATTGTATTTATTGTATATTTATTACAGGTACGGTAGGCACAGTCCATTTTAAGATTTATTATTGAAAATGTATTCCATATTTATGCCTTAGTTGATCATAATTATCATATACCATGACACATGATTATGATATTCATACAGGTTTATCATGGTTTTTACTTTCACACATGCTATTGTAGGACAGTGTGGCTTTCCTGTAGCTCAGTGGTTCGAGCATGGCGTAAACAATGCCAAGGTCATGGGTTCGATCCCAGGGATTGCACAT
The DNA here is from genome assembly GCA_036877575.1 of Botia almorhae. Taxonomy (NCBI): domain Eukaryota; kingdom Metazoa; phylum Chordata; class Actinopteri; order Cypriniformes; family Botiidae; genus Botia; species Botia almorhae. Next base: position 7,969 of record JAZGTJ010007049.1, read on the forward strand.
ACTCAGAAACAATGTGTAGTATAATGCAATGTAAGTCGCTTTGGATAAATTGTCTGCCAAAATCCGTAAATGTAAACAGTGTGTTGCATAGTGTACTGTTTTGTATAGTACAGTGGTATTACCATGACACATTTTTGTTGGTATAAGAAGAGCTAAAATCTCTTATTTTGTGTACTATTATAAATGTTACTCGTAAGTAACCACATATCAACTGCCCAAAGCGCACCTAGCAACACCCTAGCAACTACATAGCGAGGGGCTAAAATGTACAAATCTAATAAACAAACTACCATCGAAACAAAAATAACAAGCGAACAAACAGACAATCTAACAATAACAAGGCTACCCATCACTCTTTTGTTGACCGGTGTAGGATTCTAATGCAGCAGCTCTATGTGATGAGTTTCATTGGTGTAGAGGTTTACCTGCTACTAATCTGACAGCTGTTATGAGAACAGGTGATAGGCTACACCCTGCAGGATACTCTAGACCCCTTATCTAAAATTGCTCTTACTGGATTAAACCCTTTGTTAGGCCATAATGTGTGATCTGGGTGGGGCGATGTTTTCATCCTAATTTGTTATTTTTAAAAAATTGTAGATTACAAACGCAAACCTAGCTTTGTTATTGGTTTTTGTAACATTGAGCCAGTTATAGTGTGTGTTCTGTAGAATTGTTTAATTTATTACAAATATTATTTAAAATAGCAACAGCAAAAGCAATGGAATGATATTGTGCATAATAATGTACACAAATAATAAGGTACCGTGATGGTACTATGGTACAGTGACAGTACTTGATAAAACCATGGTAGAACTGTTATGTATTTTGATACATAATACCATGTCCAGAATATTATCACAGTAAAGCTGCCTGTTACCTGCTGCCTGCTTTATAACTGACATGACCGGTACTTTAGTCATTACAAACAGTGCTTTAGTGCTCATCACTTTATGACACCTACTACACCCTGCTGAGTCTGCACGCATCCATACTCACCAACTGTTCTCGTGTTTCGGTCCTCACCGACTGTCTAGCAGCTGTCATGTTTACGTCTCATCCAACTTACAGTCTCTCTGCACAGTCTGGTTCAGAGTCATTACTAACCATATGGAACTCAGCAAGGCTGATCTAGGCAATCAAAACACGACAATATACCTGCCTAGCAAAGAATGATGAAATAAACACACGTTGTGACATGTCATTTCCAGTGCGCACGGTGTAATATTGTTACTATATTTTGCACTGGTGCTTATGTGTGTGGAATGCGGAAAGTATCACAAGGTTCGGTCACACTGTGTCACGTCGTACTGTAGTCCTGCATTTCATCTTTAGTGGAAAAAATTTGGTACAATACAAAACAAACAAACAAAAACATTGTTTCAATGTACGAATATTATAAAGAAATCGATTCCAGAGAACAGTCCAGGGAATAAACAAACAGTGACGTTGTGTGACCGTTTTAGGGTGAAATGAGGTTTCTCATATACTGTCTGTTTTAAACTTTATGAGAGTTAGGGTGTACCCATCCCCCCCATACACACTCTCACACACACACACACACACACACACACACTGCCCCATGTCTTGCCCTCTGTTTCTATTGGCTCAATATTATGAGTCAAGTGTCAGCTGTACCTCCCCCAAACTCCCTGGAGAATGACACAGCCGCTCTCCAACTGTTACTAAAGGAAGAAAGACCCGCGCGCGTGTGTGGCTGTGTTTACATATAAATAGCAAATACAGAGCTTTCAAATCTCACAGGTAAACAAAATTAAATATTTACAGGCGTTTCAGAAATTTTCCGACATTTACCGTAATTAAAGCTGTAGACAACAGAAACAATTACCTGAGAAGCATTTTTATAGTTATTTGTAGACATGAAACATTAAACATAAAATCGTTCGATTACTAGAGATGTGTAGATAAAATGTGTTTAAAAAAAGATCACTGCAAAAACGACAACAAACATATGATAAATAAGATGTAACTGTGCCTGTTGTTTATCTGTTGACTTCATATATATTCACATACCTTTCTTTGGCTCTGCCCCTTTGACCCCATGATGTTGATGATCCCTCAGTCTTTTGACTAGGCCTGTCTGCTGCATTGTTCAGCAGATGGTGCATTAACACCAATTAGCCTCAAATTCTGCCCATCCTCACCCTTATACACTATGACACCTGGACAGAAGCACAAACCTGAGGCCACAAGAGTCAATTAGAACAGAAAAACGCAGATGCAGGACTTGTGGCTGAAAACTGGATGTAAATATTGCAGGAGACGAACACGTGTAAATCAAGATATGGAAGACTGGATCTAGAGCACAACTGCCCTAAAAGAGAATTGTTCAGAATAATTGTTATGAAATGTATAATATTTTGGGTGACATCATTTAAACAGGAGTAAAGATTTGTTTCCTGCATACTTAAGAGGAACATGGTGATACCGGGCTTGAAACTACTTCCTGGAACGATCCTGGAACAAAGTGTTTAGGTGGAGGCTCCACTCCACTCCACTTCAAAGCTAATAGCCCCTTTCACACAGTGATCCTGGTAAATTACTAGTAAATTACCAGAATGACTTTACTGGTAAATACACAGATGTGTATCTCATTTACACAAGTAACGGCGTTCTGTCTTTCTACCGGTAAGATTCCGTTCACACATCAGTGCCAAAATACCAGTAAACTCTCAGTAAACAGCTGCTCCGCTCTGGTGTTGTTTCAAAACATGATAGGATTTGACTGTATCTGAACGTATGCGCTTCATATTTTTGTTAATGTTGTCATTTTTGTGGCATACGTTCACATTTGAAGACAAACAGTTGAAGAAAGTTACCTTTTGTCTGACAAACATTGTAGTTTTTCCATCTTAGCATCAGGGGCTAACAGCTGACGCTAACCAGCCACCACACATACCACGAATTTAAAAGTTTGCAGTAAAAACTGATTTTTTAACAGTATGTGTATAATACAAAGCATGGACTGCTATGAAACATAACTGATTTATATGAGCCTTTATTGTATACACTCATAATTACACTCATTTGTTCCAGTATACAGTTCTTCCTTAATGAGTTTTTCTTCTGCTTTCTATTTATGAGTTTGTTGTCACATTATAAGTTGACACTTGGACCAAGAAGTTTAACTTTATTGACATTCCCCAGAAAAAGCAGACTAAAATGAACCATTCATAGGGTGCTATTATTAAGACTAATGCAAAAATAAACCATTATGGTTTCTATTTTGAAAGCATTACCCATGAGGCCTTGAGCCAAAGGAGCAGTTAGAAGTATCAACTAATTGGGTTTATAGTTTTTGCCATTTGGCTGGAGTCTGTGCACAGCCTTTCAAAGATTTTACAATTTCAGGGAGCTTTATTTGTGCACTTTTGTCATTATCATAACCCTCGAGCTTTCTGTGTTTACGTTTAATGGATTTCCAGCAGGGCGAGAAAGAGAGAGAGTGAAAAAGCTGCAAGACTAGGCACTTTTAAGAGCCCCCTGCTGTTACGACAGCATTTATCAGGGGAGCGTTGCACATTTGTTTGTCTGTTTGTGGCTGTAGGTTCCTGTCTTCTGAACTGAGGAATATATCGGTACTGGAATGATTTTGAACGTTTCACTGAGTTTTGAACAATGATGTCTGATTCCAATATGATAAATCTGTTTTATAACCAAAGCTGAAACTGAACGGTTCGAATGAACCAATTTGCTAGAATAAATATTACATTTATAATATTGTACTTATAATACATTTTTAATGCTAATTCCTATTATGGGGATTTTGACAATTATTACGAATGCAGAAATCTTGTGTTTGTACAGATTTGATGACAGTATATCTGTGAGGGCCACATTTAAATTAGCATGTCCGCACAAATATTCTAAAATGACACATTTTTGTGAGTTAGGTTGAAGTAGTAGTGTGAAAGCAGTATATAATATATAATGTATTGTAACATAGTAAAACAAATATTTGTGTATGTGTGTGTGTGGATACATAACTGACATTAACACATTTATTAAGAACAGTATAAAGTTACTAGGAGTTTAAAATATGGTGTTAAAGATCTAATCAGTGTTATGCATTCACATTACTGTGAAAGGCTAAATGAATTGACCCACAGTGCTTAATTTGACCCAAAAATGTGTATGTAGTTTTAGCCTCTTTCCTGGACGAGCCCCAATCACTGTGTATCTATTGTCAATGCAGTTCTAACACAAGCTAACAACACAGTATATCTGGAGACTGTTGTGTGATTGGTTTTGACATGGCTGCTCACAGGCACTCACTTACTCCTGCAGTAAAAGGTTGAATTCAGGAGGCTAATGGTCTCTCCTAATAGAAATCAGCTGGAGATACTGACAAATGAGCTGTTAGCAGAGCTGAAGTTTTTGGGACTCATCCTGGTTAGGAGACCAGCTCTGATCTTAGTCTGCTCTTTATGTTGAACTCATTCCTAACTAAAATAACGTTTTACCAATATCTTAAAATCATCGCCGAGAAATAAAATATTACGTAAACATTTCCCAAGATTCCAAGTAAACATGTAAAGTGAACATGAAATAGTATATTCATTTATTATTTATTATGAAATAGTATATTTGTTTATTTTCAAGTTAAACATGATATTTAACAAAAATGAATATGGGGGGACTTTTAATTCAATAGAAACTAACTGGATCCTAAAAGTGGGTGTGTCATACAGAGAAAGCAAAGTGAAAGCCACACAGCATATAAAAAATTAGTGTTAGCTAACATATTAAGGTCACATGATCCTGCATGCTAATCAAGTGTTTGTTATAGTATGTTCCCTTTTATACAGCAAAGCCTAAATTGTTTTCTATATGCAAACCGAATTTGTCCTTCCTGTTATCACTATTACAACAATAACCTTTATATAACCAATAACCATATAACCATAACCATATTTTAAACCCATGTCCTCACATAAGTCTTCATTCAGTCCTGTGGAGTTGAAAGAAAGACAGTGTTTGTATTCTGTGTGACAGAATCAAACAGAACAGAAGCAGATGTGATTTTCAAGAAATGGAGCAGCTATTGTATCATTTTTCATGTTCCTGGACAGTTCAACCCCAATATCAGAGATCTTATTTTAAATGTTTGAAGTGTGTTGCGGGGGAACCTCATATGATGGTTCTTTAAAAAAATAATAAAAAATATATTTTACACCATATAACTGACGGGTTAAATATTATGTTGTCACCCTTAATTCAAATGTTCTTGTCCTGGCATTCCCATTGCTGGTAGACTGTTTGACCGTGGTGCTCGCAACGAGAAGGCAATGGGTTCGATTCCCATGGAATGCATATACTGATAAAATCTAAACCCCAATGCACTGGTCACTTTGAATAAATGCCTTTACCATAAATGTGAGCATTTTCTCTATATTCTATATTAATATATATAATGCACAAATGTGAACATTTTCTCTATATTCTATATTAATATATATAATGCACAAATGTGAAGCATTTTCCCTATATTCTATATTAAAACATATATTAAACACATATATATTTTAATACATCTTTAAAATATAAAATATATGTACTCATATATACTCTACAGTCACAATAGTCCATTCCTATCTGTTCCTAAATAAAAAAAAGCTTTCGTCAGGAAAACAGGAAGGATTTTGGATGTGATGCTTCACTCATCTCATCTCATAACTTATACCCTCACAATGAGAATAAAATGTGATTAAAGCCACAATGTTATCAATCACCACTCATGGTGATGACGCTGCTATAAAAGAGAATGAATAAAAATAGTGCATTCAGTCTGGAGTTTAATGCTTACTGCCTGATATGAGCTTGATACATCATCATTTTTCAGCCGCTCTGTTGCTTTAGTTTTTCACACTTGGTTGACATAAATATGAAAATGTGTTCCTTAAACATGTAAATATAACATCTAAATTACATATTCGGTTTAGAACAGTACAATTGACTTTAAAAATCTGTGCTGTGCCAGCCACACATATACTTACACAAAGGATACCCACAATGCATTGTGTTTGACTCGACCTTCTATTTCCATTGTGAAAAATAAACAGTAATATGATTATGTGATCAAACAAAATGAAAATAAAGGGGCAAAACAACATTGAATTGAAACGCATGTCATTTTTAAACATAAAGAAGGTCGTATCACACGTTAAAATGCGTATTGCTGCCTAATGCGTTCTGTTTCACATACTATTTTACATGCAGTAGACACTATACAGAGTATACTGCGCGGTATTCAGTAACCACTGTGCGAGTATTCCATTTTGAACACAGCCCGTGATTAATTCCCAACCAAAGACAGATATCAGAGCAGGCACAAAGTCAAAGGTCAGGTCTAAGGGGTCAGGTCACATGGGCCGTCGAGTGAAGTTTAATAGTCAATTAAGGCCATTTGTTGATGTGAACCAACCCCCAAAACTGGAGAATGGTGTACTGGCAGTGAGGGTTAATTAACATATCATGGAGGAGGGCCATCACAGATCGGATTCCAGTCGGCTGTAGACTCCCAGGCCACTGGGAGTCAATGCAAACACCTGTGCCTTCCGCTGGGACAAATCACACACTAACACAATCATGACACCATAACACAATCCAAACACACACACACACACACACAGCAGATTTAATCAGACTCCCCCCACCCTCCGTGTTTTTCCACATACACACTGAACGTCAGTACACACGCATGCTAATTTCACACTCGGTAAGTGTGAAGCCCGTCAGTCCGGGCTCAGATGCAGTCACAGATGGCTGAAGGGAATGGGCTTTTGATATTGTTTCTAGAGCCCCTGTTCATTGTAGCAGCTCTTGAACTGGCCCGCCCTGAGCAAGAAGATCTTTCACTGTTACAGTAAAAAAACTGCTGGTATCAGATTAGTGCATGGGATCAAGTTCTGCCATAAACGAACGTTTTTAAAAAACATAATAATAATATTGTTTGTCTTTGTTAGTTAAAAAAATATAAAGATTCTAACAACAAGTTTAATTTAATAAAGAAACATAAAGATATAGAATATTTTAACTTTAAACATATAATTTTATAGTTTATAGTTTTTAAACATATAATTTATGTTTTTATGTATATTTATCATACATATTAAAACAATGAATTAAATTGGGTTCTATGGGTTTAATGGCAGCAACAAGCCACTCCAGACACTTCATTTGATGTTGTTAAAAATCACTATAACACACCACCATTTATTGCTTTATTGATTGTATGGCAGATTTAAGTAACGAATCTATGTCTTTATGGAGGGACCCATTATGAAGACATAAACACTGAGGCAGGGCCACCCATGTCTGGGTCTAGATCAGGGGGCAACAGATGGATCAATTTTAGGAAGCTTGCTAGATGAAGCTTCTAATCCTCCGCACAGGTTTGCCAAAGTCTGGTTCAGCTATCATATTGCACACACCACACCCTTGTTTATGCATATTTGTACAGAACACACATTTGAATGTGTATACATATAAACAGACCTTTTACAGTTGTAAAGCAGCTCATTATAGATTTGGATGCTACCAGCCCAATACTAATCACGGCTGACAGGGTTGAATGAGGTGTAGATGAGGGTCTGTAGCATCCTGGTCTCAGAAATACCCTCACTAATGCCAGGCTTGTTAGGGTCTGGGCTGCAGCTGTGCCCATTGATGGGTTGTGCCATCTGCCAAACAGGCCTCTGGGATTGAGAAACATACAGAGACCTTTAATTGGGTTCTGAGCAGGGAGAAATTGCCCTGGCGGTGTGCTCTAGCAGATAGACTAATGACGGTGCTCTGCTGGTGAATTCTCACTGAAAGCTTTCTGCCGCCGTGCACTTAATGGGGTCATATTCTGCACTTTTGTACCATTTTATTATTTTTTCTCCCCTTAGGTGCACTCATAACTAATGTTAGTTAAGGTTTCTTGGTTTAAAAGAAGTCAAAAAATAGTGTCCTGTTTGTATCACTATTTCTTTAAGACGTACATATTTAAATGAGCTTTATTATGGTTGGCTAACTTCTTTGCATGGGAAATTAGTAATAGTGCTTTTAAGGGATTTTCATAGTCAAGTCCAATATACATTTACATTTATGCATTTGGCAGACGCTTTTATCCAAAGCGACTTACATTGCATTATACTACACATTGATGACTATACATTGTGTATGTGCAATCCCTGGGATCGAACCCATGACCTTGGCATTGTTGACGCCATGCTCTAACCACTGAGCTACAGGAAAGAAAATATAGATGACATTGTCTTATTCAGTAGTCCCCATAAAACAAATAATATCATTTTTAATGGAATATTGTTGTGTTTACTATAATTTATTTATCTGTGCACTTTATTATTTTTCATTATTTTTCTTCATTATTTTGTTATTGGTTGCTTCTGGTTCACATGGCATCCTCCCGCTAGAAGATGTAGTCCCTGACATGTAAACAATAACAAATGTTGATGTACAGTGATATTTACAGTAGCTGTTACCATATGGTGTATTTTACCATGACATTAAGGCTGTATTGACCAATGAGCTTTCAGGACTATTTGTCGTATTTGTTGTAACAATAATTTGTATTTAAATAATACGTAGCACATATAAAATGAATCATTTATGATTGTTTTCATTGTACATATATACCTGTATTGGCTTTTAAAGCAATGAGAAAATAGTGTATAAATCTTATCGGCTAATAAATATTAATAAGGTGACGTCACATTTGCCCTGTGGCCCCTGTAAGGCAGGAATATGAGTTCGAGACATAGGTAATTATCATCATTATAGTGTATGAGCTGCGATATTTCCTTCGCAAGGCAGCCTCTCTCAGGCGAGAGAGCAAACGACAAGTTATTTGGGTAAGTCGAGATTTCCACGCATCTTTTTAATGTCATCTCTGTTAACCTTTTCCGAACTTAATCGCGTCGGCGTTGCTGGACACGCCCATATCTTGTCACCATGGGTCGCAACAGGTGGGTTCGAATTAAAGCGGCGCTACAAAGTTTTGTGAGAGCGATTTGAGACGAGACTTCGAATCGCTGTCGTGGTACTTTCATGTCAGACGCCAGTCAGTCTGCACAGCGCCGCTTTAAGTCGCACACGCCTTCTGTTGTGTCACCGGAAGTCTCCGCCAGGCTCCCATTAAATGAATGAAATTGTGTTGCTTCCTAATTGTCAGTAGCGGTATGAATGCAGTTTTAATAATTATTTTGATATAATTACTTATAGACTTTAGGAACAAAGGGTGTTACATTTCTAAACGTGTACAGGTGTTGTGGTTCTATATAACCCCCAATCAACAATGTTACTTGACCGTAACCTTCTTCCATCCTTCACTGCCTATTCTCTACAGTCACATACAAATCCAGGCTTTGTTGTCACAGTACACATACAGAAACGCTGCTGCTGGTATCTGCTTGATCGTTAAGAATGGCGCTTCAAGACGAGGTGAGCTTGCACTCCACACAGAGTCAATCTGGCTTCACCACCCAAAGGCTTTGGAGCTTTTAATGAGTTACAATAAATTTCACCTTATCTCCTCTGCCAGCTGCTTAATGTAAACAGGCACCATCTTGCAAAACCTTCCCACCATGCTTTAAAGCTTAGCTTTAGGTCTGATGATAGTATTGAATGTGAAATGAGAAGTTTGGCAATGCGCAGCTTCTTTCCATTTGGTTACATTTTCCAAGTAAACTGTAAATTGGGTAATTTAGTTGGAGGTTGTACAATGTCTTAGAATGTCTAGGAATGCTGTGTTCTGTGGTAGTTAAGCGTGGGAATGTTTTTAAAGTTGAATAACATGGGCCTACACAAATGTTTCATGCGGGGTTGTAATGTATGAAGTTTTATAATCGTATGAACATTTTTATGTGACCGGGGCCATTTTCTGTCAAAGTGGCGTATTTTAGTTCCTAAAATAACTTGACAAACTGAATTAAGAGGGAAGCAATTTTTTGTGTGTGGGAAGAAATTTTCTTTCTTTTTTTCCCAAAGGTATCACTGATATTAAGACTAATACTTGGTTCCAAATGATCTGAGGCATTTTCTGCTTTGGCTGTGTTTCAGCGGTATCTCATTAGTAAGGTTTCCTAGATATAAGTCTGATTTGGGCTTTATTTCCCTAGTGAAATTATTATATAGGCTTTGAACAAGATTCAATCAAGTAAAATAAGGCACGTTTCACACATTCTCCGAAAACCAGCAAGCTGTCTTTCCAGACCCACCGTTTAACCAGCACAATAATGGGCTTTAATTGCTAAATATATGTAGCTTCTTTATTGCTAACAGCTCAATGTTTGTTATTTGCTTTTAATGTCATTCTTTTGTATTTATGCATTGATAATTTCGAGCAAAATGTATTCCCTTACATTCCTAAACGAAGCTGTCACATTTGCTTTAAAATAAAAACGTACCAGTTCCTTAGTTCACATTTCCGACTCCACAAGGACTGTCACTCTGTGTTTTTGAAAAAAACATTGTTTTCTCTTTCTTTCCCTGTAGTCACTTGTGTGATTATGGTTGAATGGCTTTTCAAAGAGTGAAGCCTCTGGATAATAGGCTCGGCTCTTTGAGTGCATGACCCCTGAAGAACCGGGGCTGTTACAGGAGAACAATAACAAACAGGATGTTGGCAAGAACTGATGCATTCTAAAGCCTCTTAATCAAACATCATGATTTACATTCAAATCGAAAGCTGTGTTTATATACTCAGGCTGGGTCGTGCCTTTATCTATCTGTACTTGCATTGAAGGAGAGACCTGAACCATAGAGATCAGATTAAAAAGGGGATGTTTTTTTTTTTACTTTGAGTAGTGAGCAACAACCTAGCAACCACTCAGAACACCCTAGCAACCACATAGCAATGTGAAATTAAACAGTCCTTGTTATTTTTAAATAGCTATGACCATGACTTTAAAATGTGTCCTAAATAGCTACTGCTTTAAAGGCATTGTTTACCCAAAAATGAAACCTCTGTCAACAGAAAATATAATGAAAGTGCACGCATCAACATTCTTCAATATTTCTGAATCAAACAGGCTAAACAGCCTGATGGTGAGTAGGAGATGACCGAAATTTCATATTTGTTCCAACAGTCCCTTTAACAACTCTTTTCTCTGGGTGTTTATTGCTTAAGACATGACCTTTGACCTCTTTTGCAAGAGTTACACGGGGTCACTAGCTTTTGACTACTCAACCATGAGAGAGTGGTGAGACAGGGGTCAGGGCAGGTCATGAGCAAAGACCAGCTGGTGTAGTGTGGACATTGTTGAGCTGTAGTTTAATGGAGTTTTGCAGTATTGTGCTGAAGAAGATGGAAGGAATCCCGAGGAGCAAACATCACTGTTGTTATCGCTCATACTTTGAGTTTGGAATAACCCAAAGTATTAGGTGATCAGTCTTGCAGTTTTCATCTTGCAGAAACAGGCGAAGAAACCTCATAGACTTCCACTGGTAAAGAAACGGAACCATATTAGAATCTTAGGGCTGGCTGTTTTGACTGGGATCAATAACAATTCCAGCAATTGTGCATTACAACAGCCCGTAACCGTGATAAAACACAATGCCTTCTGCTTTAAAATTCCACTTGAATATCTTGAGTAGGTAGGTAATGTCTTACAGTTTTTCTTATTCAAAGTACTCTGCTCGGCTAAGCATGTCTACCAGCGCTGCTAAAAGGGAGAGAAAGTGAGAGATATTCAGGAGGAGAGAGATCTGAGTGGGTGAGAACACGACATCTCTTTCTGCTATCTCTCTCTAATGGAGTGATATCAGTGGTGTTCAATGACAGATTCATGAGCAAGCATTTGGCATTTAAAAATCAGACATCAATAATCCCCCCGTGCTCCGCAGATGTCTGCGATTGATTTATCTGCCTGTACAAATGGGGCCACATCCCTCCCCTTCACATTTTAATAGAAGGCAAAAATATTGCTTCCTGTGCCTGGAGGGGGGGATGGGATGTCTGAAGCCTGACTGTTCTTTTCAAATACTAGAGTTCATGCTCTTCTCTAAGTGGTTTATGTCTTCATCACATTCAGAAATGTGATGCATATCAGTTTTCCGAGCAGTGTGAACACAACAAACTGATGAAATAGGATTTGGGATCTAGATCCAATATGGCAGTGTGACCGCCGGGTGAACTGTTGGGTATGTGAATGTGAATTAGGCTTCTGTGTGTAGTATGTCGGGCAGCATTTGTGCTTTATAGATGAATGAGGCCTCAAATCATGGGGCTTATTGCAATTATATAGTTCTATATGAAAGTCAAGTTTTTAAACTTGCCTGGCATACGTGTAGATATGTATGTGACTGTTTATATATGTGGTATGTGGGTGTACAATGAAAACGTTTTCTTTATGCAAAATATATTTTTCATTTTTTCCCCAGGCATAATTTGTCACTTTACCATAATACAGTACCAGATTTTCATTTTTTAACCAATTATTTTAACCATTGCAGAGCAAACAATAACGCTGCTCTCCAATAAGCCAGAAAGTAATTTAATCAACAAGACAAACTGAATGCCCAGAACAGGAGCCACACCTGTTAAAGTGGTTAAAATCTCACACAGTCTGTCATGCAGAGGCTGGGAGTAAGAGGTGTCATCTGTCTTATCCCACAATTATATATTCAATCCATCAGGTTTATCAGACTAAATGAAATATATGAGGAGATACGAGGAGACTCTGTGTATTTATCCTTCATACTAAAGTGCTGTTCCAAAAAACAGATCCCTTGTTTTACGTCTGCATTAATTGTGACTGTTGTAACCAGTGTTTAAAAAAGACAATGGTTTTTATGAGTTTTTACAAGTCACTTTCTGTGGTTTGACACTTCCTGTGTTGTCAGCTAGTGGATATCGAGAATAGCAGCCCTGCGTTTTTGTGCTTTGGCTAACTGGCCTGAAGCCAAAACGTGTCTCTCTCTTAACTGTTACAAAGACTGGCAGGGTAAAGATGGCCTTGTGCGGCTATGACTGTGCTATTTGTCACATTAAGACTTCCCTTAAAAGAGCGAGAAAAAGAAGATAAGACAGAGAAAAGTCAAAGAGGAGGAAATTAGCGGCACGCTGCAGTGAAAGATAAGCAAAAAAATTGCGAAAGATGGGGGAAGAAAGATGAGCGACTTGTTAAGACAAATGTTCTGTCTGACAACATCCTCAGCAGTGTATTGTGTGCATAAATCACTCCGTTCATTACTGTTGAATTGTTGTTTCTTGCAGACCTAATGTTGCAGAGTTCAGCCTTTGATTGTTAGCATAAAGTTTGGTTTACCTTGCAGCTCGTTCTGGTCAAGAACCGCCCACTTAGAATGGAAGAGATATAGTCCACTCCGAAACTATTTTGTAATCACAATTTGATTATGTCTGTCCAAAAGTAATTATTACACAGAAATAACCTTGAAAACAAAGCGCGGCACAGTAAGTACGTTCAAACACTCCATGCTATATGCAAATAATTCGTTCTTTTCTCATTGTAGCAGCCCAGTAAATAATGAGACGTTCATAACAATTCATGCTTCTCTCCCGTCATCTTCAAAGAAACAGATTGAAGTGGGCCACCTGTCAGTTCATAACCCTGTATGCACAGCTGTGTCTGCCACAAGTTCACAAATATCATGACGAACCCCTTCTATTCACAAGCACCCTAGAAAAAATCCCTTATCTTTCACGGCGATATTATTACCACCTGCTCCTCACAAAGCTGTCAGAGGAAAATGACATCACAAAAGATTTCCTACAGGCTACACCTGATTCTTTCCTAAATAAGAAACACCTTCTAACATATTTATGATTTCCTGCGAATTAATGACGTTTGGTCTGTCTCCATATGTTGTTTAGAAGCTGTGTCAGGAAGGTCCTTGGGGATGTATGCAGAAATGTCATTTGGTTACAAAACCTCAGGTCTAGGTGGTCCTGAACCAGCACCTTTAGCTATTCTATGAACCTTTGTATAAATTCTCAGAGTTTGACAGTTACCTCTTTACTCAGCCAGGGAGTAAATAGAAGATACAAATGTACCAGTTCCACTTAGACGTGGACTTAACTAGGCTATGCCACAACCAACCAGTGTTCCATCTGTGCACCTGTGTTTACCACAAACCCACGAAAATCATAACGAACTCCTACATTGACAACAGTCGTGGAACACACACCAATGTTTACTCAATATCTTTGTGCAGTGTCTCGTTCTGCTATTCTGTTTCTGCCTCTACTATTTGCTTATCAAATTGTTGGTCCCCCAGCTAACAAGCTACGTGTGAGGATTGATGGAGAACAGAGTGGAAACGATTATTCTTTGCAACAACAACTTTAACAAAAAGTCGGAAATGCAGACTTCTGTAAGTTCAGTAGATGCTTTGCTCCTATTGGCCTCTTCCTTGACTTCTTGTACTGTAAGTGTTTCTGTCAATTTTTCTATCATTTATTTGATGTTGGAGGCAGGCTACCATGTACTGCCCATTTCAAAGCTTTTCTATTGAATCGATTTCTCAGCTTTCACTGGATCATCCAAGTCCTTGGCCAAGTCTCTGTTTCTCTTATTGAGATATTCTCTTGAGGATTTACTAAAGTGTTGGGATTCATTGTCTTTGTTCAAGGTCATATAGAGTTTAGCTTCAGCTTTTTAACAGATACATTCTCTTCAAGTACACAGAGGTACATTCTTAGATGGCAAGCTTGCCTGCAGGAATACAGCAGACCTTCCACCACCATGAACGTTGGTTTGAGGTTCTTTGCCTTTGATAACTTTGGTTTTTCACCATCTGATGTTGTGCCAAAACAACCTTTTAATTGTCTGTCCAGAGGACGTTGCTCCAGGATCAAGACATTGCCAAGGCTTCTTTTACCCTGAACTTGCGTGAACTTGCGTGCAAGTTGACCTTGACAATACTTTAATAAATACTTTTATGTTATTCTTCTGTCTTGGAAGAATTCCTGAAGCATTTCTTGGTCAGCCTTTTGGCTGAACTGTATGTCCCTTTTGTGTAATCTTGTTTTCATTTCATATTTTGTACATTAAAGAGTCTGAGTGTCGGTTGAGTACATTAAAGCTAAAGCAGATCCTTGGCCTCTATAAAAAAAATACTGTAACATTAGTGTAGATTTACTGACTTGTTTAACATACTATATGTCCAAGCTCACGATCAATAGATTATACTCAGAAAGGCTGTCACAGTACCAAAACTGTTCCACGCTACCCTGGCTGTATAAGATAGTAAGGTACATTTGTTTAGGTGATTTAAGTACTAAGGTACTTAGGTACTAAGTACTTACTTAGTACTTGGGTACTAAGCAACTAGTTAAGAGTTAAAACTACTTCTCATCTAACAAGCTTTAACAAGGTAAGCTTCATTTGCTGTCTGCTCAAGTGTCTCATGATATCAGCGCATTGATTGTTTTATTTACAAGGTTCAGACTCTGTGCTGCTCTGTAATACGATGTGACGGTAAAGGAAGTGTGAGGTTACTTTCACTCATCGCACATTTTATGCCTCAACAAATCCATTAGAGTGAGGTCGCCAAAGAGAGACATACACGCTCTGTGCCAAAACCTAGTGAGCTCCCTACCCAGACAGCGTAATAATATCTTCCAACATAAAAACTGTATAACTGGCTAAGAATGCTCCCTTATAAGATATCTGATAGCTTGCGCGTGTCCTT
>JAZGTJ010007050.1:7929-23649 GCA_036877575.1 Botia almorhae
GAGAGAGAGCACTAAGCTCGACTGATTCCAAGGGCTCAAAGAGGGGACTCCTAAAGGCCATAAGGACCAAGGAGAGGTCTCAAGAGAGTGAAGGATTCAACCTTCTAGAACCTCTGAGTACTCTCTGACTATCAGATTGTGCCTTCCTAAGGATTTCCCATCCTGTGTAACCTGATGTGCTGTAATAGCAGCCACATACACCTTTAGGGTGAAGGGAGACATTGAGGCCAATAAGGCATTTCCATGGGTCTTATCCACTGGAAGAACACCAGTCCACAAAAAGATGCCATTTCAGGGTGTAGAGCTGCCTAGTAGAGGGGGCTCTAGCCTGAGTGATAAAGTTTACCCTCGCATGTGGTAAATCACCTAGGTCTTCCGTTTCCTGTCCAGAGACCAGACATTGAGGTTCCAGAGGTCTGGCCTGGGGTGCCAGATCATGCCCTGCCCCTGAGAAAGAAGGTACCACCCTCGCACTTAATATATGCCACTGTCGCTGTGTTCTCGGTCTGAATCAACACATGCTTGTCCTGGATCACCAGCTGCAGCTCCAGGCAGTTGTGCCGTTGCACAAGGAATTCTGTAAAGAATCAGATTTAGGATGCACAGGTTAAATATTGGTCGTAATCCAACGTGTTTCTTGAGCACAATGAAGTAGGGGCTGTAAAACTTGCCTCCATCTTGGCAGGGGTAACAAGCTCGATTTCCTCAATCTGCTACTCCGTCTGGTGGGCAAAGTCTTTAATGGTGTCGCCAAGCAGGCCACTTTGAGAGATGGGAGGATTAAGAAAGCATACTTTCTCAGTGTATCGCATCTCAGCAAGGTTTAGCCATAGGTGTCGTCCCTGGACATCAATGGTCTACATCGCTCAACTCAGCACCTGAGCTTTTGTCGCCCTCAGGGCAAGATCTGTCACCATGTGCAGTTCCTGCAGTTGCGCTGCACCAAGATTACCCTTGTCCAGTTCTTTTAGTGCCTTAGCTTGATGGATCTGTAGGATAGCCATAGCATGGAGGGCTAAGGCAGCCTGCCCTGAAACCCTGTTGGCCTTCGGTATAAGCGGCTTTGGACGGGAATCTTGGATGGTTTCCCCAGAAGACAGAGGCAACAGTGTGCTCGACTGGGGGAACCCCCAAGTCCCTCTCTGCAGCCCAGCCATCAGAAGTGGTGAAGACAGATGAGGCCACAACTGGCAGTGAAAGGTGCCTTTCATGATTTTGTGAGCTCATCATGCACTTCCGGGAAGAAAAGGACCAGGGTGAGATGCAGCTGAGAGTCACGTCTCGAACCCAGGAACCAATCATTAAACCGCAAGCATTCCAGGGAGGGTGGAGGATTCCACTCCAACCTGATGCACGCAGTAGCCTGGGAAAGCATGGCCATCATCTCTGTGTCTGCCACAAAGATCATCGAAGCACCCAAGGGTGCCTGTGTCCCCGAGTAATTCACATCAGATGGGATTAGCCTCCCTCCGATTCTACAATCGATAGCTCGTCCTCATCACAAGTCCTAAAAGTGAAAGTGAGGCGCCATAAGACAGTCCATATATCTTAACCGATCCGGACAAGCATGCTGGGCAGTGGATGTGGGGACTCAATCTGAATACGTGGTGCATGCCATCTCACTTTTATACCGGATATCCGGGACGAAGACTGTTGTGCAAATCGCACTCGCCAATTTATATTGGTGCTTATTTTTTAAGGCCAATTTTCATTGGCATTTTAAATAAAAGGCAGAGTGATCTGTCACCCAAGGTTGAATCCCTAGTGTCTCTGAGTGAGTGACAGAAAGGGAACTTAGGAACTAGTACCACAGTGACATGCATCTAATCAAACAGAAGGACAGACAAGGAACTCAACAAAACCAGGGAGTATTTGCATAAACAAAATTAAAGACACAGGTGAAACTAATCAGAACTAAGGAGAACTTAATGAGTAACCATGGAAACTAATGAGGGAGGTACTAGACTGATAATTGGTTACATAAACAAAGATATAAGACATAAGAAACAAGAACATACCAAAGGAAGGAAACATGACAAACTGAACATAAACCTGACAATGTAATTAGTATGACATGACAATTTCTGTTCTGTATTACAGTGACAAATCCATGTGACAGGAAGAAGTGTGAGTGGTTGTGTTTGTTAAGTCCCAGCGGTCCAGTGTGCACTTGTCCAAATGGCAGAATGCTGGACAACAGCACATGTGTGGAGGTGCCCATACCAACACCTGTTTGTAAGTCCTCTCTCTCAAACACACACTAGTGATGTCAAGTCCATTTCATTTTGATAAATCGTTTTATTTGGACGGTTAGGTTCAATCAACCAGTAAAAAAATAAAAATCATCCATTCCTTATGTTCCATTCCTTATTTATTCAAAAATAAATGAACATAAATAAAAACATGGTTTTATTATAGTAAAGTTACAAGGTACTTCAGTTGTTTGTCTTGCATCTTTAACCCAAAACTAAAGTTCAGTTCAGTTTGGAACTTAGGTTATGTTATATTCAACAGGTTATGTTCTGAGAACCAAAAGAATGATTCATTCAAAAATCGGGACAAACAATACAATTTTTTGGTTTACAATTTGAAATATGGTACAGTACTTTTGTTTGGTTCATAATGAACAAAATCAGTTAATCAAAAGTGTTTAAAACTGCCTCCTTATCCTAATTTATAAAGGTAAATTTATAATATTGATTTGTAATTTGAGCTGTCGGTCTGATTTCACGGGAAATTTCTGTTTGACTTCATTTGTCTTTGTGTGGTTACATCACATCTGTAAACAGAAAGAAGAAGATCTGGCTACTAAATCGCGTTTGTGGGTGCTAAAGATGCTGGAGCGTTTGTATCTTGTTTTTCCAGCAGTTGCTTAAAATAATAATGGAATGTCCTACTTGCTAGCCACTTCTAAATTGCCTACCGTGCCTTTCAAGACAAAAAACAAAAATCATTTACTTGCCCTCATTCCAGGTATGTCATTCCATACCTGTGCTATGGTGGTCATCATGATTTTACAGTAAAGTTGTTTCAATCACCAATACTGATCTTATTATGTTAAAAATTACCAAGTCGGGGGTTATTACACATTAAAGTCTATGTTCAGCCTTGTATTTTGTCCACCCAGGAAAATATTTATATGTGTTTCTTTTTTTCGCGTTTTCAAAAACAAAACTCAGGTTTGGAATGACATGAAGGTGAATAAATTCTGAAAGAATTTTCTTTTTGGGGTAAACTATTACTTTCACTTTCATACATTTAAACCTCTTTTAACCTGTTTCTGTATCATCTTCCAGCTCCGAGTGGCACCTGTAGTCTTCTGTGTCTGAACGGGGGCACCTGTGTCCTAAATGCCAGAAAACAGCCCAAGTGCCGCTGTCAGCCTAACTTTGGAGGCAAAAGATGTGAGATAAACCAGTGCAGAGATTACTGCCAGAACGGAGGCACCTGTACAGCCTCTCCTGCAGGTATAAGACACCCAACTCACACCATACAGACAAAGACTCCACTTCAAGTGTATATGTGTCTATTTCCAACCCTTCCCTTGCCCCCTGCTCTGGAGAGATGCAGTTACTCTCACAGACTGAGTGTAAAAATTTATACAGTGCTATTATACTCAATATTATCACTCTTGGACCACCTGGTCAGTCAAATTAGGATCAGAACTAATACAATGTGCATCATCAGGTCTTTCACAAACATGTTCATACCAATTGTGTACATGTTTTCATTAAAACAACAGGGGGACAAGCCAAAAACTAAGAAACTCTCATTTCACGTTTTAGTAATTATAATGATGATTTATAATGAACAAAAATAAATTTGAACCCCACTACATAGTAAATAGCAGAAATAAACAAAATCTTGACATGTAAAAAAAATAGACATGTATGTTTTTATCAGATTTTAGTGTGATTGCTTAGTTTTAAAAATGTTTATTTTTATGATCTTTTTCAGGGGCTCCAACTTGCCGATGTCTAGCAGGCTTCACGGGACCCAACTGTAACGAGCGCACATGTCAGAACTACTGTAAGAATGGAGGAAACTGCACCGTTAACCGTGGCAACCAGCCCACATGCAGCTGCGCTGCAGGCTTTCTGGGAGACCAGTGCCAATACTGTAAATGCTACACACCACCTACTGACTTTGACCATAACATGATGTTATGACATCTACAGACATCAATGTCGATCCAGACAAACAGTTCATGAGATTGTAAACAGGATCTGTTTAATGTTTTATTATTATTATTTGGTATATGTATTAAATTTGTTCATATGTATGTGTTCATGCCTTATCCCTCAAGACATGATGCATATGAAATCTCCATCATTTGTAAGGTAATAGCCGGATATTCAACAATCTTCTCCACCTTTCAACAGGGGTCTGTGATGGATTCTGTGATCATGGAGGAACATGTATGCAGTCTAGTGATGGGTCCAGACGATGTCTCTGTCCTTTGCGCTTCATTGGAAACACCTGTGAGGTGGACAAATGTCACTACTGTCGTGATGGCAAATGTATTCCCACTAATATATACCAGCCTCACGGAGCGGTTACATGCAGGTACACAATTTCACATTTACTACACAGATATATATACAATCTTCCGTAAATGTACATTATAATTGAATTTACAATAATAATTATTAAATTTAATAATTATTATTATTAAATTTAAAAATCATTATTAAATATGTGTTTCTGGCCTTACTATGCATGGTTAATCAGTGCATTTTGTTCCAAAAAACGTATATAGGGAATAAGAGAAACATATCCTAACTGATGAAATCAAGTTTAGTTTTTCTCATTTATCATTCATTAATCATCAAAAATCACATTATAGAAACGTTAATCCTGTGGGTTTGGTAAACAAAACTTATTGGGTATTACCTAACCTATTGTGTTTAACACTAAACCTGATGTGTTTACTGTTCTGTAGTTGTACCAATGGCAGAATCCAACCCAGCTGTTACACGTGTGATGGATACTGCGCAAATGGGCAATGCTCCCTTGGCCCAACAGACCTCCCACAGTGCAAGTGAGTAATGGATCCTATACAAACAAAAAACTACCACATCAGATAAGAGCAGATACAAACAGACAGTTATCCGCATTTCATGTGTTGAGAATGATATGATACATAGTGGCTTCTTGCTCAGACAGTTTCCTTTGCCATCTTTCTCCTGTGTGCACCACATTATAATAACTTCCAGGGTCTGTTATCTGTCTATACCTGTCTTACATAATGCTCAACGAGCCCCTCTGGACTCTTTACTGGCTTTAATTTAAATTTAAATTCAGGACTTGTTTGTTTGTTGTATGAGGTGGGCAGTGGCCTGGCATTCCACTATATTCAAACCTTTAATATTTCTTTCAGCCCAAGCTAATGAAATCAGGCACATCAGTCATCTGCTTACAGTAGCAATACTGACATCTTGTACATTATGTGAACATGTTATCGGAGTGTGGGTTGAATGGAGACTACACAGAGCATTGTATGTATTAGCTGTGGGCTTCATTTTGACCTTTGGCATCCAGCTAACCAGGTGTTGTATATTCCTACAGTATCTACCGGAGCTGGTTTTCAAGAATGATTTTTAAGAACGCATTTTAAGTAGATTATGATAAGTTTTAAGTATTTTAATTTAAATGCACTATTCCTTTGCTTTTTGTAGATGTCCTCTGGGATGGGAGGGGTATCGCTGTGAGATCCGGGGTACCAATGTGGATGCAGAATCCAGTGGCCGTAAGCCCATCTTAAATTCTATAGCAAACAAAACACATCGGAACCACTTTCACTTTGTAAAAAATTCCTGGTATGTAGTCAGTTGACAATTATTGCATAATAAAACTCCAACAGATAAGACTTTATTCTGCAATAATGACCTTTGACTGTTCTGATTTTGAGCCATTTTTTGTTTAGTGAGAAAAAACAGATGTGAAGTGATACAGGAGACATAAAGTCTCCTGAAATCAGTTGTATGAGACAACTGTGAATTATACGGTTTTGCATTCGTTAAACAAAAAGTACTTCACCACAAAATTGGCCAATCACAGTCTAATGTTCTAGAGAGTGACGGATGCACAATTCTCTAATAATGTCTGTTGGTTTCAGGTACAGCATCAATAGTTGTTCCAGTGATTGTGCTGATAGTGCTGGTGCTGGTGATTGGAGGTGCTGTACTCTGGTACAGAAAGAGGATGAGAGGGTGAGTGGATTATACAGATAGACTTTACCTCCTGCTGCACCACCAACTAAAGTTCAAATAAAAAACTTCTCTTCCCAAACACCTCTTCTCTTTCCTTCTTTCCTGGTTGACTGCATCTGCTCTGTTCAACAGGCTCGGCAAATCCCACTGCAAACGACCGGGGTAACGGTCTTTCTCTGTTATGTCTTTCATTCTGTCCATCTTCTTTGCTTTGGAGACTTGTGGTCCTGTGGTTTATAAAGTGTACTCATCTTCATGGTCTCACGCGATCACTTTTCTGTCATGTCTGGGGATGCACCAACATTTACACAAAACGTTTTTCAGCCAAAAATGTTTTCATCCAAAAAACAATAGGTTAAAAATCTTGGCCAAAAACACCAATGGAATTTGTTATTTTAACGTGCATAGTAAATGATTAAGGTTTTATTGCATTTGAAAATTCTAATCCGATTACAAATTCAGTTTGCATTATAATTCCTAAAGTCCTCTTTATTCTAAATATTGTATTATAAAAATGATAGGTCATAAATATCTTAAAAGTTGTTGGAGCCTAGATGGTATTGCTGAGCAGTGATGCCAACAAAAAATGCAATCATAATATAAAAACTATCCTAAAAAACCTTTTTTATTATATAAAACAAAATCTATTTTTACTTTTCTGCCCAGCATGTCCCAACGTTGTTTTTTGTCAAGAATGTTTATTTTGGTGCAACGCTAGTCATACAGAATCTCTGTTAAACCACTTGACAAATCCCAACATGCACTTTAGCCCTTTTTCATAGAAGAACAAACAAAATATATCTAGTTGCATTAAACTGGAAAACCAATCATATAGAGTTGTACCCATCTCACAATGATGTTTCTTTAAGATTCTCAGCAGGATTACATTGTGAGCAAATCATGATTTAAAAACCAGCATTTATCAAGATAACACAAACCTGTTTACTTACTATACATATTAATAGATGGTATGACTCAAAAGCAGTATATCCTGATGTGATTCAAATAGTATCATATAAAAGATTTATTTTATATTGCAAATATGTTATACATTTGTATATAATTATATATATTATATATTATTATATATATATTAAAAGGATATTTACAGTAAGGAATTCTGTTGGTTAGTAATTAAACATGGCTTTAATTGGATAATTCAAAAAATGAAATGCCTTGCACACGTTAGATACTTTATCTTACTTTATTAAGGCACATATTTCACATATAAATTATTTTAAATTTGACTGATTTGTGTTAAATTAAAATGACATGTGAATTAAAAACTAATATTATAGAATAGGTAGTTCCAAGGTGTTAAATTGCAAATACACCAATGACCACACATCTGTTACTAGTAGTAATAGGACCGGTATTCATTATTGTATCATACTGCCCAGCCCTGTCTAATACTTTTATACCAGTACTTTGATTATAGACAGATTTGTACAGGGAGGTGTCTACAGATATCTTGTGTTTGTTAATAAATGCTAGGTTTGTGTTGCTTCAGTTCAGGGTGTTCCAGTGATGTTAGTGACATCACTCTCTGTGTTGTGGGTGTATTTCTGCCTGTGTGACTTTATTCAGTCTAATTAGAGACCCGACAGTTTTCTTCCCTGTAATATAAACGACATTCCCATCTGCAGAGCCAAAGGCTTTCAGCATCAAAGAATGATAAATGGCTCCATGAATGTTGAGATTGGGAACCCTGCCTATAAAATTTATGAAGGAGAACCAGATGACGATGTTGGAGAACTTCTGGATGCTGATTTCACCCTGGATCCAGATAAGGTAAGGTCTTGTCCACACTAACAGTTTTGCACTTTACACTTTTTTTTTGCATTTTGGCCTTTCTTTCATGCTGAGACAGCGTTTTTATAAACGAAAATGAAGCTTTTTGAAAACTCTCTGAAGTGGATAAATCTAAAAACATGAGACAGTCTGCAGTTGTTTAAGCTGTTCCTCAGTATGATAGCATTAAATAAATACACGCTGAATGTTAAATAAACAAAAGTTAAATAAATGCCTTACAGAAATGATATCGAAGCTTCTTACATTTTACCCATAAGCTGTACAGAGATGTAAGCGTTTTCAGACATTTCAGTGTGGATAAGCAACTTTTGCAAAATGCTTGACAATAGTGTGGACAAAGGGTTTTTAAATGAAAATACTGTTTTTACTGTAGACATAGCCTAAGATAGATGCAGGACCCTCCATATGTAATGGGACAGTAAAAAATTGCTTTGTTTGCTGTTGATTTAGGAAATGTTTTATGATAAAAAGATGAATATGACACAAAATTACAGAATGTCACATTTTGTTATTTGGCTGTTTCAATACATAAAGAGCAGATTTTCATCCGTCTGTCTAATGTGAGCCTAAGTATTGGGACAATTGGCTCACAATTGTGTTTCTAAGTCATCGTCTGTGTTCTGTTCACACATTAAAAGCAGTATAATCAGTTCTGTCCATTGCTTCTGCAGTTCTCTTGTTGAGAACAAAACATAAGTAAAGATGAAGACGAAAAATCTAAATCTGAAAAAAAAAACAGTACAAAATGTCCCAAAATGTGACTGTGATTCTGAATATTCTAGGAGTGTTCAAAACTACAAACATTACTTCAAAATGTTTTTTAATAACTTTGAGAGAACGTTAGCCACAGTTCCCTGTAGTTGGATGTAATTATGCAAGACTTACTATAGCAAGTGCATGTAACGTGTAACAAAGACATATATAATACACAATAAAGTGTTATCTTCATTTTGTTTGCAGCCGACCAACTTCACAAATCCAGTTTATGCTACACTGTACATGGGAGCTCACAACAGTCGCAATTCGCTAGCCAGCACAGATGAGAAAAAAGAGCTTTTGTCCCGGGGAGACAAGGAGCCACTGGTCAACCCGCTGGCTTAGACAAATAAAACATTCACCTTTTGAGAAGAAGAAAACAGGAGGAAAATCGTCAAGCGTTAACACTGTATAAAGTGTACAAAATGAAGGACTACTTTTGTATGTGATTGCAGTATTATATTTTTCATTATTTTACAATTATTCTGGTTATAACAAAACATTTAAAAAGTACATTTTCTACAAAAGTTTTTTTGACATTTTTTTAGGTCACACCCCCTTTTCTTTACTAGCCACTACCTCTGTGCAATGTGGAGTCAAAAAGAAAAATGAAAATAATTGGAATAACGACTTTTATTTTTGTATGAAATTTATAGATGTTCCCCCAGTGCCAGCTGTTCGTTGTATGTTTGACTGTATGGAGAGGGCACAGAACCAGTGCTGTTTGTTTTTAAACACTACAAGGTCAAGCCGATGAGATCAGTTTTACTCTGCCTATTGCAACTTCATCACTGTTTACACAGATAATTGTTTTCTCTTGCACAAATTCAAGCCATTGCAGTATTATAAGTGAAACTTATGAATAGGCAGGAAAGCTTGTTACAAATGCTTCCAAAACAGATTTGTTTAATTGATAATACTTAAAAACTTTAAGATGATGCAAAGTTAATTGTTTTAAAATGTCTGTTAAAAATTTGTTCTAATTTTTACAAACTTTGTAAGCTATACTGTCTATCCTGTTGCTTGTGTTGGAACGTTCATCAACCTTATTGTAAAACGTTCAAACAAACATTTTACAAGCCAAAAAATGAGTTATTGAGTTATTGTAGCAACAAATCATCAATGTCTGTAGCAATACAACATCAACCAATTAGCTGTTGTTTTTGTTAACAAAAAACAACTGTCATCTCAGATCAATTTCTAATATTAAATCTTTAATTCATGTTCAGTTGTATTAAAAAATAACACCGCTTTTATAGTACAAAATGCACAAAGACCGAATGTTTAAAAGTGAATAATGTTAAACTTTCTGCTGGAGTACTTTATGAAATAACATATCGTCATAAATAAAGCAAATCTTAATCCTTTATGATTTCAAGTTTACTTTTTTTTACTGTATTTAATATGTTATTTTACAAATCTTAAAACAACTCAATACTTCGTTTTCATTATGGTTTCTCTTCAGACAGGAGACAGACTTGAGGCACATGGGGGCGTATTACAGAAAGATCCTAACTATAGAATCCTATCTTATTTGTTTGATAACCATGGCAATTTCAGTTAGAACATCGTTTAGGACAAAAGCTGTAACAGAATGACATTTCCTAAGTGCATGCGCTTAACTACAAAAAGATCATTTAAAAATCTGAAATAGTTATAAAAGTTTGAGAATTTTTTTTAAATTACAACAGTTAAGTTGTATATTGGGTAAATAGTTATTTCATGTCACTCCATCAGTTTGTAAACTTTTGTTTACCTTGCGTGTGGTTGGTTGCTTGGTAACAGACCTAAAAGTTAATTACCAAATGCAAAGGAGAGGTTTAAAATTTCCTAACTGGAGATAAATTTTTATAAGCTAATAATCCAAAACCAAATTATTTGCTGATGTAATAATAACTTGTGAAAAATCCTAATTTGTTGTCTGTGAAATAATCTGCACATTAATAGTCTTACTGAAATGTAATATTTTGACAGTTTTGAAAATTCATCTAGCTGCTGTCATGTTAAGCATTTAAATCTTATATAAGATGTAAGAATGTGGCCCTCTGTCACGGCCTTCACAGGGTTTCTCACTCTATTGCCTGTTGATGCTCTCTCTTTCTATACTCTAGTGTAGCCTCTTCCACTGATTTAACACTACAGCCTAACGTGATTTATTATTTTATTGATTGTAATGCCTATATCAATGACTTTATAATGTCTAGATACGTTCTTTATGCAAGTTACTTTTGATGGTCATTCACTTATGCTCCTGCAACTCAGATCTATATTTCTATATTATTATAATTTTACCCACACAGTCTTTGCACCCTGTCCTGACATGGCCCTCTTTCAACGTGTATGCAGACTTTTCCACTCTTTGGCGTAATTTGGGACTCTTTTACGGCCTGCATGGCCTTCATCACTATATAGCCTAAGCGACACGGTTTACTTAGACCAAGGTGATTGTCGGACCTTAGGTTCTGGACTCACCAACGGTATGTACAACTTTTTACTTATGTTGCTCCTTCTATTTGTTTTAGGGGGTTTCCAAGGGTAGTGGTCTGCTGTAAAGTGGCCTTGTAAATTTGCTACTTTAGCTTCTGGTTCCATTACATCCTTCCTATGCAAATATTATCCCATCGCTGTAACCAACATTTTCTGAGGATCAGCCTGGTCCCACAAACGTATTATTATGTAATGCGACAACGAAGCAGCAATATCTGTAATCAATAAAGGAAAATCTCCTTTTTTGGCAATTATGTCTGTCTGGAGACGCATAATTTAGCAGTCTGAGTAAATCTAAGCATATTCCCAAACATTCTATGGTCTAACATGGCCCACTTTCACGCCCTACTTAGCCTTTTTTGCAACACTTTAACATCATGGCTTGATAGGCACTCTCGCTCTGTTTATTCTTTTTAACACTTAGGTTAATGAGTGTAGCTTTATTACTTTAATTCCATTTTTCTTTCTCTTATATATTCTAGAAACTTCTAAGAAACATTTCAGCTAGTGGGTATCAGTTTTCTTCAGTTCTGTGGAGCTAGAATCTGGGGAGGGTGATGATTCAGCTAGAATATGAAAGATGTACTTTTGTCTGGTAGATAAAAGTGAGTAAACAATTGTCTGATCATTGCCAGTTGGGTGTGTATATATGTATGTGTGTGTGTGTGTGTGTGTGTTTGTGTGCGGTTGGGTTGGGTCGTCATAGTGTACACTGGTTCAAAAGGGAGGCCCACTGTCTTTGACTCTGACATCTGTGTCCTAGAGACTTAAAACTGCCATTTTGCGTTTTTTGCTAAACCTATTTTCTGAACAAGTCCTAGGTTTTCCAAACCAGTGCAAAAGCATTTTCAGGCATCTCAGTAATAAAAATGAGCAAAAACCTTCATGTTCATATTGGGACCCCAAAACATTATAAGTGAGTGGAGTTACTTTTTCTAAAGTGGCTATAACTTGGGAGTGGAATGAGATATACCACAACACAATAACACAATACTTGGTACACATATCTATCAACCTAAAACAATCTGTGGTGACTGGCCACTTGATGGTGCTAAAAAGTAAAAAACAAAAATTGCTATGATTATGCAATCGTAACTGAAAATTGATATGCATTATAGTTTTACAAGGAACAGTCAGTGACACAGACAAAATATTGATATTATATGTTAGATCTCTAAATTCTGTACAATGTTGCCTCTAGAATCACTGCTGTCAATCAAATTGCTCTTTATATATTTGAGAATTTTTTAAAAACTACTTTTACGAAATCCATTCCATGGACTCTTTAGGATAATAATTATTAAGAAAATGGTGAACTTCTGAATTTGGAATGCTATAGCAGGGTTATTTATAAAATGGGCATGGCAGAGTGTAACAATAAGCCCATATTTCCCAAACAAAACATTAGAAGACCACGGTCCAAAGCGTGATCCATTGCATTCGAATCCCAGGGGAACACATACTAATAAATTATATATCTTGATTGTAATGTAAGTCACTTTGAATATAAGTGTCTACCAAATACATAAATGTAAAGAAGCACGCCAAATTTTGTGTCGATCAGGCAATAGGTGGCACTAAAGCTGTCTCTGTGGAGATCAGCTGTCATCCATCTTCACTCAGATCTTCAACAGATCCCTGGAGCAGTGTGAAGTACCTTCATGCTTCAAATACTCCACCATCATCCTGGTTCCAAATAAACCCAGGATCTATATTACTATAGACCTGTTGCCTTGACATCTGTGGTCATGAAATCATTTTGGAGACTGGTATTGGCCCACCTGAAGCACATAACTTGTCCCTTTCTAGATCCCCTTCAGTTTGCATATCGAGCAAACAGGTCTGTGGAGGCCGCAGTCAACATGAGACTGCATTACATTACATTACAACACCTTGACAGACCAGGGACTAATTTATGCTCGGATCCTGTTTGTACATCTAAGCTCATCCCAGACCTCCTTCTGCCCAAACTTACACAGCCCTCTGTGCCAGCATCCACTTGTCAGTGGATAATCAACTTCCTGACAGACAGGCAACAGCTAGTGAGACACAGAAAATTTACATCCAGCACCTCTATCATCAACACTGGGGCTCCTCGGAAATGTTTCTCTCCCCACTGCTCTTTTCGCTCTACAATAATGACCACCTCAGCAGATCCATATGTCAATCTCCTGATGTTTGCAGATGATACCACAGTAGTAGTAAATATCCTACACTTTCTGTCATACTGTAAGACACTTTCTGAAACATAGAACAACACAATATTACATAAAATAACCAACAAGAGACAATTTTCTGTGACAGGTGTAAATTAAACTGCAAACATCAAGTAAAAATTGTTTTAGGTTTATGTGCTAAATCTTTCAGCAGTAAGCGCAGGACATCAGTACCGTTTCTAAATATCCCTTTAGTCAGAACAACATTGGTCACTCGTAGTTGGTTGAAGTTAGGGTTCTGCTTTTGTATCTCAATACTATCAACACTTAAAAGATAAACTGTCATCACAGTTTGACAAAAACTAGAAGCGAGAACAAAACAAAAGTATAAACAAAGTAAAATAATAACCATATAGCTGAATATTTTTATTGCTTCAATGCATTTCTTGAACGTGTTAATCCTTGAACACATTGTTCAATGACTGTCTAAATGACTCTTTTAGGCCGTTTGGTACATTATTTCAGAGAATACTACTGGTTTAACCTTTATTTGTATGTAGATTTAGATATAGATTTAAAACTGAAAAAGAATGAATTTTAAACCTTTAGATGTTAATACATTGTTACAACGAGCAGCGTGTTGTCTGAACAACAAAGAGTGTTGTTTACAGACTGTTGCTAACAAGTAGTGCATTGTGTCTTTGTCTAGTTTCAGAGGATCTTAATAAGTTGAGTTGATATTCCTAACATTTAGAGTGTGCTGTTGTGTTGATCACACGTGCCAATCACACTAGTTTAACCATTTTCATTTGCCACCGTTTGTAATATTTAAATGTGTTTGTGCCTTACAAAAAAGCTTTTGGACAGGTGGGGTCAATATGGTATGTGGGATCAGTTCTAAAAGTTTGTTTTGCTTGGTTTATGATCCTGCATGATTATGATAGGATTTTAAAAATTTTAACACTGCAGTGTGATGTAATGATGTCTCTGAATAACCCTTGAACAGTTTCTATGTGTCATCAGAGCACAAAAAGAAACATAATACTTCATGGTTTAATAATTGGCTAATTTTAAATGAACAGTTAATACAGACTGTATAATAGTATTTTAGAATATGACATATTTAGACTTTCATGGCAAAATGTGAACCAAGCCTGCATTGTGTTAGACTAAGGCAAGTCACCTAATGCATGTCACCTCAATCAAACCCTCACTGACCCTGTGACCCTCAACATTAACTTATCTTTCAATCCATGCTATATAGACACAACACCCGCATACACATAAAAACAGTAACAAAATGTTGTGCTGTCATAATTCTTGTAAACTTCTTACATGTAGCAGTGTTTGTGCCAGTGTGTTCCAAGAAAATAATAGTGCTTATGAAACCAACATGCATGTGCATAGGACATGTAAATGTAAAATGTTTGTATTGTTTTATGAATGTGCATTACTGTGAGTAGACAATGTTCTTAAAAAAAACTCACCTAAAACACAGTGTTTACATTAAAGTGGAAATACAAACTGAGTTTGAATATTGTTGAATGCGTAAAATATTATTGAAAATGAAAAAGAATAAATATTACACACACACACAACCAATAAAACTGGATAAAGAATAAAACAATGACATTAAGACAGAGAAGTCTGTTGTAAATGCTTATATTTAATAAATCAATACATTCATCCAAGAACATGGCTATGAACAATGAGAAGCTAAAAACAGCTAGAGTCACCAGCATTACGGTGAAGCATCTTGGACGGAAAATGAGACGATGAAACATGACAATTAAATGAAAATTCAAAACAATGGGCATGTCAAAAATTAAGTAATATATAATAATGTTTGGCAGGATGGATTAATGTCAGGTCTGGTGAAAGAGTGAAAAGTGTTGACAATAAATGATGTTCATATGGTATGTTTGTGCGACAAGGGGGCATGAATCAGTGTAATAAAGTAAAAAAACTCAAAGGGAGTTTCATTTGGCAATGGGAAAAACTATCAACGAACATACTAAAGCGTAAAAATGTAACGAGGACGCAGAGGTGTGTTGATCCAGTTTTTAATCAGAATTGTCAAACAGGCAAAAATAAAATAAAAGCGAACAGTGTAATAGAGAGTAGGCAAAATCGTAAGCTATTAACAGGCAAAGGGTCGGGCCAGGGGTCCGTTCTTCGCACCTCGCTTACTACGTTATATTATATTATATTATATTTATTATATGTCCTCTTTCACATTAGAGCCACAACAGGACCCACTAGAACATGGGAACAAGTAAAAGTGAAATATAAGAATA
>JAZGTJ010007051.1:0-23648 GCA_036877575.1 Botia almorhae
TAACTTTTGCCTCTTTGTCGCCATCTGTGTTTGAAACATAAAATTGCAGGTCGCTTTACGTACTTATATGTATGTTGAAGTCGAACCCGACAGCTCAATTTATAAATCATTATTATAAACTTACAGTTGTGTTTGGTGTTAAGGAGACCGTTTTAAACACTGACCTGTCATGTAACTGCTCGATAATTGATTTTTGTTTTGAATCAAAAATGTACGAATTGCAGCTTTAAATGTCATACAAACCGTATTGAAATGATACAACGCCACACTAGAGTGTCTTTATATTTTTTGGGATATTTTTAGAACTCTACTTATTATGTGCAGTTCCGCTCGGTGTATTCTGTTTTTTGTTTTTTCCGCGATGTGCGGATACATAGCGTAGGAGGCAAAGGTCTTGACAGTTCTATTCTTCAGTTTATTGCTCCGATTAAATAGGTCTCTCAAGGCAGCAGTCGTCAAAACTGTAGCTGTTGGATTTTGTACCACAGGCCATTCTCAAGCATCACTTATGTGCTGTTTCTCATTTATTGTTTGTCTTATTTTTGTCTAAATATGGTGCAATCTCACAGGTTTGAAAAAACAGCTGAGTGAGTGAATGATGACACTGTTTCTTTTGGGGTGTACTGTACCTTTAAATATATAAAAGTGTTCATATAAAACCACACGAACAGGCAGGGTCAGTGATCTTTTCTCGAAACATTTTTAGTTATTCTGGTTAAAAGTCTGTTTACATCCTGATAGCAATCACCAAGTAAAGTGGTCTAAATATGTTAATATAAATATATATCTTCTGTGCATGGTGCAGGACCATAAAATGTTCGTCCAATCACTGCATTGCCTACTGTCTATGCCTGCATATGTTGAAGAAGGTGTGGCTTTAGAAAGCGCTCTAAACGGTGGGCGGGATCTAATGCTTATAAAGCTAGCTTGTTTTTGTTAGCCTCTCTGATATTGCCTAGCCTGTCTTTCATACGCCTCACTTCTGTCTAAATTGTTTTAAAACCTGTCTCACGTTTTCTCAGTTTCCTCAGACTCGTACGTGATGTAAAGTGTTTTATTCTCCTCTGTCATATTTTCTGGATGGCCGTGTTGTCTCAGCGTTTCGTGGCAGCTGTGACCCTGGAGTAGCTCCTGCTCACCGGCGCGTTAACGTGTTAAACGTACCCCCTTGAACTGCTTTGTATTCAGGCCGGGCCTCTGCCTGCCTCCCTGCCTGCATGTGAGAAGCCAGCACGTGGTTGATGCTCTCCTATTGCAATTTACCACAACCTGTGAAGATCCAGCGCCCCACAGAGCCGTGATGATGTGGAGGAAGAACATTAGTTGTCCTTCGAATCAAAGCCTTGAGTGAGAAAACAGAGAAGCACCAGCTGGACTGAAGACCTCATATTGTTCGATTTTTCAGCCTTTGTATTAAAATGCAGCATATTTTACATTTAAAGTAGTATGTGAAATGTAGCTTATATCGTGGAATTTTTTTGCCACATTTTTTTCTTAAAGCAATAGACTCGGGGATCTCACACGCAGCAAATTAAGTTCTTAACAATAGAAGCACATTCTGCTATTTAGTCGATTTCATTGTTCTAGTCTCCCGTACTCTGTTTTTATCGGTGTATAAGGAGAGTTTTCCTTCATTCTGTTGTGAACGGCCTTTTGTAATTGAAAACACATCTCTGGTGTTACTTACAGCGTGGATTATTTGACGATTATTATTACGATGGGTTCACCTTTGCGTTGACGTAATATTACGGCCTCAAAACATGCTGCATATTTACTATGTAGATTCAACCTAAAGCTATAAAATCTGCGACGAAAAAGTATGTATAAAATCTACTACACTACAGGTGCTGAGGTGGCGTGGGTGCGTGTTGCCTCTGCAATGGCTGATGGGTAACAAGGTGCACGATTAAACACTGGCCTTTTGCAGCCGGGTGACACTGAGTCCTGCTAATTTGTCCATTGCATTCTAAGACTGTCCTCATTAGCCCTGAACCTCTCAACCGCACAAGCCCCTCTCTCTCTCTCTCTCTCCCCCGTCCACTGTCTCCGTCTCTCTCTGTCTCTCTCTCTCTCTCCATCTCTCTCTCTCTCAACGTGTTGCTGTCCAGTTCTGGTCCCAATTAGGATGCATGTACTGTTTGACCCGAGGGCACCCACGAGAAAGTCCAATCCTTTCTGAACAACTGCTGTCCGCAACCAAAGGCGTCATTTGCATCCATTAGATGTCACACCAGGCGCACACAGAACTGTGCAGAGATGGTGTGGGTTTTCCCCAGAGGAGGCTGGTGATGGGTCAGAGATGGAAGCCCATCTCATCCCCCCGCAGGGACAAGTATAATCTCCTTATCATCGCCTCCAGAACTTAGAGATGCTATCGACCAACCAGGGTGACTGAGGGCACAGAGCAGGCTGGTGTCTTGTGGCTCTTTTAAAGGGTTCATTTACTGGGCTGTGAGGGAGTCGAGTCACTTAAAGATACAGTGATTTGGCCGAGAGCGACCGGGAGGGAGTGACTGTGTGTGGAAGGAGTGCTTCGCTTTAGTTCCAGCTGTCTGAAGGATGGAGGAAGCAGAGTCATTAGTCTCCTGTCTGGAGCATCAGTAGAGACATAGACACAGCTCATCGTTATACGTTTAAAGACACACTAAAAAGGCGAGCTTCATCTTTGCTGGAGTAGCGGTTTGTGTTGCTGTTTCATAGCAAGGGCGATACGAGTGGACAGGCTTTTCATCAAAATATGAGAGAACGCTCACAACTATCAGCAGATACAGAATGGCTGCAAAATAAAATGGAAAGAATCACGACCCTGGGGCTTCCGTTCTGAAGTGTTTTTTATTCGCTCAGTTGGTCAGATTGATTAAAGCTGGAACTCGTGGCAGAAGTACAAAATATATTTGCCGCGTATTATGCGAAACACAGTGAATGTGCTAAGTGCATCTTTTGTGTCATTTGTGTTTCACACTCCGTGCATTGTTATTGCTAAAAGGATGATATTTTTAACAAATATCTTCTTTTTTTTCTAGGAAAAATATCTAAGTGTCTTTACAACAAGATCAAATTAACTGATAAGTAGAATTGTGTGCGATATTAAGAGTTGTTTTTATAGAGAATCTGTTATCTTGAATATCATTGCGTTTTGTTTTGTGGCAGCTTTTTGCATTTGTTTTTCACTTGTTTATGCTTAAATCAAATGAAAAAATCAGCCAGCGCCGCAAGTCAAAAAGCATTTATATTCGGTATCTTTTAATATATGCGTTAGATTTTCTGAATACAGGCTTTAATAACTTGCGCAGTTTTGTTTAGCAGGTCAATTTATCTTTTCAAGGGCTGTTTTTGTTTTTGAATCAAGATATGCACAAAAGCTCAGTTTTTTTGAGTGTTTGAGAGAGTCAGACACCTTGAGGAGGTGTTATGTATGTATATAATGTTTCGGTAACATTGACTACCCTTTAAAACGGTTTATCACAGGCCAGTATAGCAGTTAGCAGTTTACTACTGATTTACCTTGACACCAGCCACTAACTTCAGCCGTTCAAATCAAACTATCCATCCCTCCATATTCAAATGAGCTAAAGTGTTTCGCTGGCACCAACACGATATACTTTTCTTTCTCACTAATCAAACAAGTTGAGTTATACGGTCAGCTGAGCCCAAATCCCCACCAGATCTCTAGCATGAACGCAATTTGTCCGAATAGTCACGGTTATAATCGCACTGGTTAGCCCCATCACCTGCTAGTGATCTTTAACTTTCTTTGATCAGATAACTTATTTGTGTTCTCCCCAGAGCTCAGAGAGGTTACCGTAAAATCAAAGCGGAGATGAATGACTTGGCCTCGCTCGTTTTTCTCGCAGTGGAGAAGAATTCATCAGTGACGTGCCGGCTTTGAAGATGTCTCCGAACACGGATTGAAAGCCGCGCCTGCACGCGTGCGCGCGCGCGTGTCGATAGGAAGCGCTCGGAGCGCATGATTTGCCACGGTCTGGCTCTGAAAATGATGGAGCTCTCTGAAGTGCGGGACGTTATTAACACAGCACACTAAAGCACATTATCAAGATGCTTTCTGCAGGGGCTCAGGGAAAAACAATCACTTACCGTCTGCCTACCGCACATTCCATCAATCATGTCACGGCTGTTCCACGGTGAACAATTGACTTTTTCATTTTCCTTCTGCTTGTTTTTACTCTGTTTTTTTTTTAGATTAAGTTAGAGGTTCTGTTGTATGTTAAGAATATGCCTGAGTTTGTCCCCTTAGCGCCGCACAGCCGAACGTCTGCAGCCTATTTCGTTCCTTAGTTTGTTATGCCGCTGTTGTATCGCTCAGTTGTAGTTGCCATGCAGTTTTTGGTAGATGAATTACTAGTTTGAGCTGGTATCTATCATATGTTAAGTATATGCCCGAATTGTCTTGAAATGGCTTGAAATGGCCGCTACGTTCCATAGTTTTCTTGTAGATGAATAGCTAACAAGCATTAGAAATTCAAAGGCAACTGCAAACGCAGCTATATTTCATAACCAAATACATTTAAACTGTTTTCGCTTTGCGATAGTTAAACAGCGATACAGTGAGACTGTAGTAAGAATATAAATACAGAACACACATATATTGGGTGTGTAATCCATTTTAACTACACAAAGCTATTTTTAATTAACACTTTTCTGTATTCCATTAAATATGTTTGTTTATAATCTGTATTTCTCTCCCCTCGTTTACTAGCCTGTATCTCTGATGCCTTAAAATGCTTCCTGTGTAGGCAGTTCACGGGGTTTTGGGACCAGTGCCGTTTTCATTTGTGTCAGCACACTGGAGGTCATTGATCCGTTGAATGCCTTATTATTAGTCTGGGAAGGATTGTGAAACAGATCTGTTTATATGGCGTGATAACATTTGCTTTAACATATTGCAGGCTTTAGCTGGAAGATTATGTGTGCTGGAGGAGAATGATGTAGGAAGGGGCTTGAGAAGGAATTAGCACAGGCAGATTTGCTCTACACCAGGTCTCAGTGCTCTGGATCCAGCTGTACTCCAGACAGCTCTCCTACTCTGTGCTTAGCTGGCTTTGCTTTCGAGAGCATAGACTGCTTATGAAATCATGGAGGCGGGAGATTCGCAGCCATCTTTAGATGCACGTGTGCATGGAGCATTAGCCTGAAGCTATTAGAAAATGCATCACTTCGTCTCACCCCAAGTTCTTGCTTCCAGTAGAGGAAGACTGTAAATTTTAATTGTGTCTGCTTCTATAAATGTGTATGTAAATTTTTGTAAACTTTAGAAAGTGTATCAACTCGGCTCACCTCAATTTCTTGCTTCCAGTAGAGGAAGACTGTAAATTTTAATGTTGTAAAAAACAGTTTTTGTAAACTTTTGTAAACTTTACTTTTTCGTAGAAGTGCACTAGCGCGTAGCTAACCTCAAAGCCAACAGATGTGAACTACAAATCTGAATTTGTTCAGTTTTGATGTAAAAAGGCAAAGCACAGGATATGTGGGAATTTGTGAATGACAGGCGTTCCAATTCTTTGGAAACCTGCAGAGCTTTCTGCAGAATTCCATGCGGGAATGTTGATAAGACATCTAATTGAAGCAGCCTCCTGCCTCTCGAGATAAACCGGCAGACGCGCAGCCTGCGCAGCCTGCGCAGTGATTGCTGCTGAAAACATGGTAACTTTTTTTGTTTTGTTTCATTTCCATATTTCTGGAGATTAAGGAATGTTTTGTGTCTGTTTGAGCGTCTGTTCCAGGCCCTCTTTGCTCGATGAATTCGCACCCCCGTAGGAACGTAGGTGGAGGGATGGAGCGGCGCTTCGCTGTGCATGTTTTCCGCCTGCCTTTATCTCCTTCTCTGATTCTCACTCGCGCACAGACTTTATTGCTGTTAATTATCACTCACCTATTTGTCTGTGCTTTCCAGCAACGGACTCCTGGGAAAATCTGAGCCATTGACAGCGCATGATTCAAAATAGCATCCCGATGGACGCGACGGTTGTTAACGCCTTTGGCATTTCGTTGGGGGGTTCCGCTTACAATGGGGGGGTGGGAGTTATAATAATGTGATTAGGACAGAGGAAACAGGCGATGTCCCCGTTTGATATCTGATATCTTTTTATTAGAATCGCACTATGCAGTAAGAAGCCCTCCGATATGGGCATATTTCTTTCATTGTGCAGGCTCAGAGAGGGGTAATTTCTTATTGATT
The DNA here is from genome assembly GCA_036877575.1 of Botia almorhae. Classification (NCBI taxonomy): domain Eukaryota; kingdom Metazoa; phylum Chordata; class Actinopteri; order Cypriniformes; family Botiidae; genus Botia; species Botia almorhae. Next base: position 6,197 of record JAZGTJ010007051.1, read on the forward strand.
CACCCAGCGTGTAACTAGCATTAGTTTGCTCAGTAGCCCTTTTCTGCTGTTTGCTTTCAGCTAGTGTGACTCCTCTCTCTGGACCTGGTGTTTGCTTTGACGTGGCGTGGGAGAGAATGACAAGCTTTTCTCCACACCGTCATGCGTAAATTTGCGCTAGCGATGGTGCGCTAAAGGGTTATTTAGCCGAGCAGCGCATTGTTTTTAAAGGCTCCGTCCGTACAGATTTCATGCTAGTTATAGCATGTACCGCAGTCATGGCAACAACCGTGGAGAAGCACACGCTGTTGGCATGGTTACAGGTCACAATTCCTCCATGGCAAGACAAGAGGAAAAAAACATGGACAATGGGATATTTCTGCACTGACAAAAAACATACACAGGACGTTTCTGTTCTTTATTAGCCCTGTCGTCACCCTCATATTAACTGCGTTTTTAACATAAAACATTATTTTTAGAAAACAACAGTGTCTCACTGTTTTCCAGTCAGAACCTGGACTTTGGGTTTTAGGTTTCGGATTTGGGCATAATGCACAGAACCGCTTCAATATCTCTAATCCAGAGCCTTTTTTGGTGTAATTTGTTGTATTTGCTTAAATTTACACCGTTTCTTTCGCACCTTACTCTACTTGTTATTGGCTCTGTTATGAGCATCGTAAGGTGTTATAGGTGCGTTCCTGACACCGTTCCTAAAGGCAAGCCGCTTAATTTTGCCACCTTCTACCGTGCCTTATTTTTACCGTATTCCTAAGCAGCATCACGCTTACTTCACTGAGAGGGCAATCCCATAATGCACTGCGGTGAGCTCAGCGAAAACCTACATTTAAAATGACATACAATATCACAGAAATATTGACTCTAAATTTCATTCAGCACTGAAAAGGATCAGCGTAATTTAAAACCCAAAATGGACTGTTTTATCCCATTTCTGTGAGCTGTGGGTAGTTATGCTTGTATACAGAGTACCGCTTTGTTCCCCTCACGTCACGGCTTGCTGCTAGGTTTTGGAGCAGAGCTGTGACTCTGTGTTGATACAGCCGAGACTGACTTCAGTGTGCAGTGATTTATGTCTTATTGGCTGCTTGTGTTTGACTGGGCAGAGTTTCCCAAGCACTTTCTCATTTGAGCGACCCGCACTGCCCGTCGCGTACTCACGCTTCAGGGTCTGCTGGCGAAAAGGTCAGTCCTGCCACATTGTTTTACCGTCGCTTTCTGTAAGAAGTCATCCGAATGGATCCAGTTCACCTGTTCAATCTATCTGCCAGCGCCAGAGAGAAATTGTGCGACGGCCAAATGCACTGAGAATAATGCTTTAGGATTTCGCAGGAATTCTTTCCCTGGCTGGGAATGAAGACAGTTAAGCGATTAATCATCAGCTTATAAATGCTGGGTCTGCCGCGCGCGTTGGAGGGCGCTGTATCGCACTCAATCTGTTTAAAACATAAAGCACACAGCTAAGAAGAATTTTGTTGATTGTAGCAATATGCTGCGTGGAGATGTTGCTAACTGGAGTATGTAGGGGGTAATATATCCTGCTGTACATCTTTAGGCAACACATTCATCTCAAGTGATTCAATAGCAGCAGCTCTAGTGTAAGACAGCAATTCTGCTGTTATGTCAGGCCCTAAAATAAATTGATGGCAAACCGGTGCAAGTTTCAGATTTAACAGCCTGCAGTTACAGTGTTGGTACATTTCTGTTTTACTTTTGATTTTGCAAGATGTCTTTTCCGTGTGTCCTGCCTGCTTTCTGGAGGACGGACAGATTGGCAGGAGGGGCTGGAATGATTGAGCGTAGCCATGGCAGCCATATGACTGTGTCGCCATGGTGATCCAGCCTCATAATTCATTGTACATGCATGATTCAGGTTGCTCGCCTAGCCGAATATCCTGAAAGAAATATTTTCCGCAAACTAACTAGGTTTGCCCTTAATTGTACAGTTCACTGTCAAATGAAGGCTCGTTGGGAAGTAGTAAGAAACCGTTTACATTGGTAGTTAAAAACATCCCTTACAAAAATCATTCATGGTTTTGCCATGGTTAACACCAAAAAACATAGTTATTATAGTTAAACCATGGTAACCACAAATTAATCATGGTTTTGCTACAGCAACCATAGTTTAACCATGGTATGTTTAGTAAAACTGTGGTTATACCAATGGTAATAATTCCATGATCAATATGCCTAAAATTATGTACTGCAGTTTTACTAGTAAGAAAACTATGATTCATTTTTATAAGGAATTAAACGCTTAATTTTACATTAAGCTCTAAAAGTAGGAGTTCAGTTCTCAATACCTGTTCAAAGCACATCTAATAGAAAACAATTTCAGGAATGTTCTTGTACATATTTATCATTAATGTAAAATATGTCAGAAATGCTTGGCTAAATGACTGCTAAATGGTAAAAAATGTGTTTTATTATGAAATGGAAGCATTACGGTTACAAACTGACTTTAGTTGGTTTGTTTTTGATGGCTAAAAACGATGAGTCAGTTTCCGTCGCACCCCTCCACTGAAATCATTGTTTATTTGATCTGCTGTTTTTGCTTTTTTTATACCCATTAAACAAATTCAGCGGATGATCAAAGCTCACGTCAGCAGTCCGCTGTGTTCCGAATCACGTAAGCCAGCGGAACGCGCGACCCCTCAGTCACAGCCGCCTGAAATGAATTTTGGTTGAGTGCCATCGAAATGCCACCAACTCTTTTATCAAGACAGTCCAAACTCCCCCTGCGAGTAAAAGATTGATAGAGTGCCTCGCTCGATTCACATTTCCACCCAGTGTTGAAATCATGTCATTTCATTCAGCGTCAGCGTGGCGCTGCCGTGCTGCCATTCACTGCGTCTGCAGGCGCTTTGTGCATTGAGTTTAATGACAGAGCCATATGTCCACAGAAACCTACAGTATAAAAGACAAGAAACCATTTATAGAAGGTGCCAGAAAAACACAGCGCTATCATTGTCATTCTTTGTGATTTGTTTTTGTTTATATGTTTGTTTGTTTTGTTTTTATTTGTCATTTATTTGTCATTTCAGTCGACATCTCAAAACATATTGTTTTGATTTTTGTTTTCAAAAAGTTTTTTGGTTTGGTTATAATAAAGGTTTGAGTGCACTTATTCATTTTATTCTCTGTTGGTTTTATGGTTTTTCTTTATTGTACAACATATTCATTGATTTGCTGGTTCTGAAACCTTTTACGATGTGGGTGTTTTGATTGTTTGTTTGTTTTGAGTGGCCGTCACCCTCTCTGCAGCTGCATTGGTAGTGGGTGCAGGTGTTTAGGGGTGAACCCTGGTGTCCACCATCTGTTATAAAAAGGAGGCTTAACACACCACCTGCTTGAAAAGTTAGGGCTTATACCTCATCTACTCCACCACTCTCACTATCACATGGTTTGTTTCTTGTCTTTTACCACCTCCGGGTGACGTGCATGCCTGCAAAAGCTCAATGTTGCATTATCATTATTATTTTGCGACAGAATGGCGCAGTTTGAAGTTTTTCAATTCTTACTGGATTGATTTTATGGTGAATGATCCGCGACTATAGAAGGAGACAGAGGAACACAGAGCGTTCAGACGTTGTGCTTGGCTCACATCGATACATCACTGTCATGCTTTACTCTTGCGCGCCTTGTCGCATTTTGCTGGAGACGTACTGGAGACATAAACCCTTTACGGGGTTTTGGTTTTGTTTGCGCCACCTTGTCCTCATTTCATTTGATTGTCTTTGTCTCGTTTTCTCTTAAATGCATGGCATCCGAAAGTATCTGATTATGTTTTTGTTTAATGGTTAAGAAAATGTTTTTTCCATCAGTCTGTCTTTTTAATTTGACCCAAATTTCATTTTGGTGCCTTATCAGTGAATTTTCAGTCATGTCTTTAATTAGCTCTCATAATAACTAAGTATCGTCACGCTGTCTTCATCAACATATGCGTGATACAAATTTTTGGAATGAGCAAACTGAGTTACAAGAAACTTTGGCGCTGCTTCTGTAAACAGATGTTTGCTGTTGTGTAGCCATCTTCCAAGTGTAAATCTCCGTCAGTGAGACAGAGTTGGATTGTCAGGCGGGCTCACAAGCTACAAAGCTGCAATGAAGTGTGACTTTCTTACGACAAAGTTCAGCCATGAGTCCGACTTATCCTGGCAGAGAGACTCCTCATGTGTTTGACAAACCGAAACCTCCATTGGTCCCTGGGGGGCCAGGCATCTGAAATGATAAAAAAAGACTGCATTTATACTTTTAAAGAAACATAAAAGCAGGATCTCACAGTTTTGCCATAATTAATTTACCTCTGTTCTTTCCTGCAGTCCACGCCATTGCACCTGGCAGCTGGATACAACCGGGTCCGTATAGTCCAGCTTCTGCTGCAACATGGCGCTGATGTTCATGCTAAGGATAAAGGGTAGGTCTACTTCATTTTTCATTTGCTTTACATACAGTAGTGTGTGTCTAAACCGTGTTTGTGATTCTGCTGCTCTTTTGATCTTTAGTGGTCTCGTTCCGCTACACAACGCCTGCTCGTATGGACACTACGAGGTTACAGAGTTACTACTGAAGGTACAAACAAACACCTGAGTGGTTTTGTGTATGTTGTGTGTTTTGTGCGTGACCTTTTGGGTCAGAGGTACTGGTACTGCTTTTCAGTTAGGCCTTGAAGCTAAATCCAGCCAAATAAATACTTTTGTGTTTATAGAGTTTTTAGTTTTCCTGATCTAAAAGCTAATTATCTAATATTGCAGTTCGATACCTTAAAAACCGACTGTTTACTCGAATAATTACTCGATTAAAAGTTGGAATTTTTTTTATTAGCATTTAAATTAGCTAAAGGAGAGTATTCAGTATAATATTGGTTTTGTTGTGCAACTGAAAATGGTTTTGGTAATGGTGAGATTTTACTGGTATTGGCTGGCAAATTGTTGCGCTGTGCCTAGCGGGTTGCATTGATTCCACAGCCTAACATGCTAAATTTTACATTTACTGTCAAAGGTCACCCCCTGGACCTTCTCCATTTTCACACATGCTGCGTTATTGTGCATGTTCTGTTCTTGGTTTGTTTGGTTTCAGCAAACAAAAGCTGTCCCTTGAGTCAAAGGTACCACAGAATACGGCATTTAGCTGGCCTGACTTCCTTTTATTTACAAAACTGTTACATAGGAAGCCACTCTCACTGTGTGTTCTAGCATGCTTGCTGTGTCAGTAGGGCCCTGCAGAGCGGCCCACCTGTCTCCAGAACAAAGTCTAGAGTCGCATGCACAGCGGAGCGCAGTCGCACACAGCGAGCTTCTGCCCCCAGGAGAGCTTATCACCATATCAGCAGCTCCTCAGATCTCCTTAAGCCCTGCAAATCATTAGATCAGATTAACTGTGCTGTGCAATGATCAAAAAGACAATTAAGAATCCTTTTAGCATAGTCAATGTATTCCTGCAACGATATCTGAGGTTCCTCGTGGTTGTTGATTGGATCTTCATGCCCAGGAGCTCGCGCGTCTCACTTTCAGCTCATGACTGATAAAATGCCAGCGTATAGAAGCTCTCACTCGAGGGGTGTTTTTAAAGCGATAGGTCACCCAAAAATCTTGTCATTGTTTTTGGAAGTCATTCCAAACCTTAAATACTTCTTGTGCGTATACTGAAGGTGGAATTGGTGACCAGGGTGTTAAACATCATTTCCTTTTTTTGTATGACATTGGGCGACATAAACATCCCGCCAAAAGTTTACAGAAAATCACACATGAGAAAATGATAATGATGACAGAATTCAAATTTCCCCCACAACTATCCCTGTAAAACTTTTGTACTGTTTACCCTTGCCTTCAAGAGCAAGCTGATGTCTCGCTCTTGGAAAGCTGCCATTTTCTACACAGTTACATATTCTTTTCCCACAGTGCTATTAACTCAGCTCCTGGTGCATAGCAGACTCCTCAGTAGATAGAAATTCATAATCGATTCTAAAACTGCTGCAGCCTCTCAAGTAGAACCTCGCGATGTTGCGAAAATGAATCAGGGCCCGAATCAGTCGGTTGCATCCTTGCCTCGTGATTTAGCCCTCATCTCACCTTAAACATTTCTTCTCTACAGCATGGAGCTTGCGTCAATGCAATGGACCTCTGGCAGTTTACCCCTCTGCACGAGGCCGCCTCAAAGAATCGCGTGGAGGTTTGTTCGTTACTGCTGAGTCACGGCGCTGACCCCACATTGGTCAACTGCCACGGGAAGAGCGCGGTGGACATGGCCCCGACCCCGGAGCTCAAAGAGAGGCTCACCTGTACGTTTGTTTTCTGCTTCCCTACGGTGAACGTTGAGGTCAGGTGGTTGTCTTAAAGCTGCAATTCGTAACTTTTCAAAACGTTACTGAGCAAATGCGTAGATCAGTGTTTTCAACACAATCTGACTAATTTATCCTGATTCACAATGGTACGTTTATAATGATTATTTATAATTTGAGTTTTTGAAATGAAGTTTTACCAGAAAGGTCAGATTTCCTTACAAGCCGTATAAAAGTACCTAACTACTAACTTACTAACTAACTACTTGGGAACTGTAGATGGTGCTTCGTTTGTATCTTGTTCTTACAGCAGTTGATCAAATTTTAAACTTGTCATCCATGTTAAGAAAAGAACTCCAAGTACCCTGCAATTTTGTGTCTTAAACTGAGATGGCGCTAAAGAGGCAAAGGTTGTAGATTGCAGCTTTAAACATTGAAATAAAGCAGCAGACAAAAGGTTTGATAATGCATGACCCAGAGATGTGAGATACTGGTTTCAGATCAGTGCTAGTAATTCAAAGGAGGTTTATAACATCTGTTAGCCTCTCAGCAGATGCTCGGCTGTCAGCTCCAGGGGATTTGGCCCAATATTGTACACTATAAAATATAATAGATCTGATTTTGGATGCTGATTGGGCAATGCAACATTCAAACCACACTAAAACACAGTATTTAACTAATTCAAAACACATATTTACCCAGCTACTGTCTATATCCCTGCAAATATTAAGTCTCTTATTTGTTTTTTATTAGGTTGTAACTGTATTATAAATCCAGTCAGGCATGCTGTATTTTATAGAGTCCCGTTTAATGTGTGATTTTAATTAATACCATGAATGCAGCCTGGAACTATATTTAAAATACATAGTAGCATAGCCTTGAGTGTCTTGCGACTTTTTCAAAATGGTTCAGTACAGTATTGTTCAAGAGAATCGTAACAATAACGGCAGGATCTTTTAACGTTGCTTAGCATAAGTAGCATCAAAGCCCATAAAACACATCCTGTATCACCTCACAAGCGCAAGTGTGCCAGAAGCAGATCGGTTCTGATCGTTCCCGCCACGTTCTCCTGGCACAGAGACAGACACTTCAAGGTTTAAAGAAAGACTGCTTTAAATGCACAGTGTTCTCAATTTGCATTATTCAGGCACTGTAGAGACTGAGCTCCAGTGTGCTGATGAGGTTGGCAGGCGACGTCGTTATATTTTTCCTGTGAATTCTCCATCTGGCTTCTCTCAGTGTGAGGCGAGTCAGTGCCGTTCTGACCCGAACATGTGCTGCGTACAGATTTTCTGTCATGTGGAATCTGTGCAGGTGTACATGCGCTTTATGAGACAAATGCTCGCCTGCGTTTGTTGTGTTATTGCTCCTTTGCACGTCGCTTTGAAAAAATCGTGTCTGGAAAATTAATAAATGTGGTTGTAGAAGAAATTTTGATCCTTTAGCTTTTAGTTTAATTATTTTTTGGGGAGGGGTTAGTATGTTAGGGCTCTCACAGGTAATTTGTTAACTGATATGATATAATGTGTTTAACATTGTTAAACTTCTCACTAGTGCTCTGTTGTTATTTTCACGTTTAATAAAGGCAGGTTTCATCATTTTATTAATTCTCGATAACAATGTTCTTAGTGGGCAAACGCAAAGAAACGTCATGCATGTACTGCAGGGATGAGCACACCAAATTCATTCGATAAGGTCAAGCGGTTTCATTGTTTATTGTAGATATCCTGTCTGTCAATTTTGCTGCCATAATGCCAGATTGCATTACAGCCGTGAAACTTCAATTACATCTTTTTCACACGTTGTCTGGATGAATTATGTCTGGCGCTGGCTTCTGTCAGAGCTTCTTGCATCATCTCTCTGAATATTCTCTCTCTTCTTCCGGTCCAGATGAGTTTAAGGGTCACTCTCTGCTCCAGGCTGCTCGGGAGGCGGACATGACAAAGGTAAAGAAGAGCCTCGCTCTGGAGATCATGAACTTCAAGCACCCGCAGACGCACGAGACGGCCCTGGTGAGCTCCTGCTGACTAACTTCAAAGATTATGCGATGGAGGGAGGAAAGCGGATTTTAAAGGAACAGTCACCTAAAAATGAACATTGTCATTATTTACTCACCCTTATGTCTTTCCAAATTTTCCAAAGAAGATTTTCTTTCTTCTGTGGAACAGGTGTTTTGAAAAAAGGAAAAAAGAGGCACAAAAATTGCCTTCTGCAGCTTTGTACGATGAGCAGACCGATATTTAAGTCATTTACTGAGCAATATCAGATTAATGAATAAATCATTCAGACCTGACTTGCAAACCAAATCAACAGGATGGATAGGTAGGTAGGTAGGTAGATAGATAGATAGATAGATAGATAGATAGATAGAWAGATAGATAGATAGATAGTTCTGAAAAAAGAAAGTCATACAGGTGTGGAATAATTGATGACAAAATGTTGAAATTTTGGTGTACTGTCCCTTTAAGAATTTGGCGTCGCTATATAAAAATGCACATCTTGCGTTTCAGCACTGCGCCGTAGCCTCGCCGCACCCAAAAAGAAAACAGGTAGCTGAACTGCTGCTACGAAAAGGAGCCAATGTCAATGAGAAGAACAAAGAGTGAGTGAATGTGTCGTTGAGTTGTTCATCTGCTGGAGATTTATGCTGAGGTCTTTCCATCTCTGATCTTTCCTCTGTTGTCTGGTTCTCCATGAGTAGCTTCATGACGCCTCTCCATGTGGCGGCGGAGCGAGCACACAATGACATCCTGGAGGTGCTGCAGAAACACGCCGCGAAGGTACATCTGCTCCCTGTAGATATTACACACATTGCTGTGTTTACTGTTCACACACACACACACACCTGACACCCTGCTCCACTATATTGTGTATATATTGTGTATCCAGTATATTGTGAGAGGTGGGTCTCTGCCTTAAAGGGATAGGTCACCTAAAAACCAAAACCTGTCAACATTTGTTCTCCCACGTCGTTTCAGACCGCTGTGTGCTGTTATTGAGAATATCATTAAAATTAATACGTGAAATGAAAATATTTGAAACTTTATAGTATCTTTATGCAGCTTTTGATATACAAGGTCAGTTTATAGTGACATTTTCAAAAAGGTAAAAAAAAATGAAACCGTATCAGTGAAACAGTATTAAAATATCATTGAAGTACCCGGCCATCTGAAGCCGTAAGATTGCTTTGTATAAAGAACAGACAAAAATTCAAGTCAATATTTACTGATAATCTTTCTGTCCCCTGAAGGTCATATCCAGTGCGATTCCTCATTCCTCACTGTTCTTTTAAATAGGACATGTCAAAAAAAGTAACTGTCCTTTTAAAATTAAATTGTTCCCTTCCCACTGAAAAAAACGAGAGGGTGGCAAATTGTTCATGTAACACTAAATTATGAGCTAGAAACCTTGACAACATTATAGATGGAACCCAGGGAAAGCAATAAACTGCTACAAAAGTGTATAATGGGTCTCTTTCAAAGAATCTTATCCTGAGTGCCTCTTCTCACCTTAGAAAATTCAGTTCAGTGGAGCATTTCTGTCACATTTAACTTGGTTTGCAGCTGAGTCATCACATTTCTGCCAAACTGAGAAACGTGAACAATGACCATTGCTGACACGACAAAATTCTGTTCGGTTTAGTTGCTAGTAAGAGAAATTTGCAGCCGTATCCATGGTTACGTTAATTGGCTTTTAAGTTAGAACGACTCATCATCATCTCATATCTTCTTAATGAATGGTGCAGTTCACCCAAAAGTGAAAATTATCGTTTACTAACGTTCTCTTTAACAAACATTCATTCGCATTATTGGTCACAACTGTCACGATTACCTTGGTAAATGTTGTTTTAAAACTCATAGCTATTCAGCTCTTCCCAATGTATTTAAACCCCTTTGCGGTGAGCAGTTATATTTCTTTAGTACATTTTTAAAGGTTAGTCTTGCACACATGAGAGGGCAGTGTCATTGTTGGGTAAGTTATTTTTCCAGCCAGTAGGTAAACAGACCGCCACCTCGGTCGCACAGCTGGGCTACGTCAGAGAAACTGGAGGCCATTTACGAGCTACATCAGTCATGTCATTACCTCTACAGTGCAGAGAGGGGTAAAAGACTTCCAGATCAATGGAGCTCTTTCAGAGAGCCAAATCAGATAAGCATCGACTAACTGATCAGGCATTCAGCTCTCGTCTTGGCTGAGAGCATCAGGAATGATCAGCTATTCTTCAGCGCGGAGACCAGGGGAGCCGATGCTCCTGTAAATAAACTTCTCCACCGTCTGCGTCTTTTGTTTAAGCCGAGAGTGTATCTGAAAGGCCTCTCCGTTCATCATACTTGCGTGTCCTACTTTCATGGAAGGTTTTATTATCCAGAGGTCCTGTTCATTGATGCTGTTTCGCTGTTTTACGCTGCTCGGAGCAGCTTGGTTTTCAAAGGCAGCCTCCACTGAGCTCGCATTCCAGTTTCTCTGCATGATAAATAAACTGGGACTGACCCGCAATAACCCGAATTCCATCATTCCATCATCTGCGTTCATCTTTTTTAATGCGACCGCGCAGAAACGCAGCCGATCGTTAACCGGTGTTGCGACCCAGTTCGTCGCCGAACTGCAGCCGCCGGGTCGTCGTCAGACTATAAGTGACATTAATGGACTGGATAATTAGTCAGGATGGAGGTTCAAATACAAGAGGCTATTGTAGCTAGCGTGTTTACAGGCCATGTGGGTACCGGTAAACAGATGGTACCGTAGCATTGTGTTAATAAGCGAATCACGGAGCGTAAAAAAAACGATCTAAAGTAAACGCATTGGCTAAGGAAACCAGCTGATGGTGTGGGTTTGTTATTAGCTGAAAATCTCGACTGGCTTTAATGGTTATTTAAACAAACAGCACCAATCGTTTTTTTTTGGTGTGTCAGGCTTTTCGTTTGTTCTAAAAAAATTAATTGTTTTTACACATCCAGTCAAAACTTTGTTTGTGTGTGGTTTATACTTTGTTTATATAAAAGTTATTATTATTTATTTTTAAAAAAGTATTATTTTTGTATTTATTGTTTGTTATTTGTGTAGCTTTAATTACAATAGCATGCTAATGTAATGTAATATAATGTGTTTGCGTGACAAAACCTGCTTATATTCACCCCCTTTTAAAGCATCACCGTTACAGCCGCATGTGCTTAAACGCGCGTAGCTCAACTAGACAAAATACACGCTCACAATTATGTATTTGGTCTCTTTCTTTCTTAGCTGTGCAGTGTTGACAGTCTTTGAAGAAGCACAGAAGATTCCCAAGGGCTCATCTCATTAATTCATGTTTGTGTTCGTTTCAAAACAGGCCAAGTTTACTTTCCGCTACGATCACACTCGGTGGGCTGCGTTCGACTGCGCACTTCCCTGCTCAGATTTCAGGGTTCTCACTTATGTCAAACTCTTTGTGTGTGTGTGTGTGTGTGTGTGTGTGTATAGATCAATGCAGTTGATACACTGGGCCAGACGGCGTTGCATCGGGCTGCTCTGGCTGGACACTTGCAGACATGCAGGCTGCTGTTGACTTTTGGAGCCGACCCTGCGATCGTCTCTCTGCAGGGCTTTACAGCTGCGCAGATGGGCAATGAAGCCGTGCAGCAGATCCTGAATGGTACGGACCGGGTGTTTGGGTTTGGGCTTCTGTAAGGCTTTTGTATATTTGCTCTCTGATGTTCTGAATGACTGTACATACATTTGCGATGTTGTTCTGTTTGTTAGAAAACATTCCAGTGAGGAACTCGGATGTGGATTATAGACTCCTGGAAGCAGCAAAAGCAGGAGACTTGGACACTGTGAAGGTGAGAGATGCATTTTTGATCATTTAAACCACAACTAACTACTAACGTTCCTGTTGCTCCATTGGTAGAGCACTGCGTTAGCTCTAGTGCTGTTAAACCCTCGGTGATGTTGCATCTTCAAGTTCATCTCTTTTAAAACACCGTTGATACAGCCAATGAAGCGCCACTTGTGTGACAAGCTCACAGCACTGAATTCTGTCCAACTTTAAATGGTCTTTCATTAGCAATATTGCTGTTATTATCATATAAATATTCCAGAGATGTGTAGGTCTTTGTTTTGTTTTTTTGAGGATTACGGTAGTTTTGTGCAATAACGCTTACAGCTTACTTGTTTATTTGTTGAGTATTTGTCAGTTTCTCCATCAAAGGGCCGTGTGATCCTGTATAATCCACATGTATTTTTTTTCGAGAACAGCTGTCTGATTAGAGTGTAATGGACCCTAATTACTCAGAACTAGTTAATTAATCATTCAGACAAACCGATGAATATACAGAGTTTTGTACACATCTCATTTAAAATCATAGGGCGATATATTTTTTATTTTACAGAGAAATATGGCCTGTGCTTTTTTCATCAACTTTAATAAGTTCTAAACTGTTTGAGATACTTTCGGATAACCTTTAGAAATGGTTTCATTTGCACAATGCTAAGGGCCACAGAGCAGCTCCAGGTTACTTGGGGATAAAACTGTATCCGCAGTTATGGATATTGAATTTTATATTAGTGTTTTGGATGAAAACAGTCAAATGGGCAATAGCTGCTTTAGCCCAGGAGATGAAAGTTTTCAAGGACTTAGTATGCAGCATGCGGCCCTTCTGTTTGTGTTTGCATACTCGTGACCTTGAGTGAGGCACTCAATGTAGGAAAAACTGACCTGCGTGTGTATGAACAGTGCGTGCGCAAGAGAGAAATGCTGAGCCAGCTTGTGTGTTCTGAGCAGTCACAAACACAGTGTCCCGTTTCATATGCTACCAGGCCACATTATGAACACACCGTTGTTTATTACTAGCATTTATAAAATTCTACTTCTGTAAAGAAAATTCATCTTCACTTTCACTCCACTGTCTGTGAAGAACTAATATCAAACATGGGAAAAATAAGCCTTTACTTCAAAAGAGTTTTTAGATCACAGAAAAAAACATTAATTCCGTCAAATGATCCCAGACTTTTGGTTGGTAGCGTTAGCCTGAAGAGAGTTTAGAAACGTATTATAAAAATGTCTGGATGGGATTGATGTCTTTGATGCGATCAAATCCTCGTTATCTGGAAGCCTCGTTATGCATAAACTAATTCGATCAGAGCACCAATTAGAGTTTTGTCAGGCAATTAATCAGAATCCACACTGTTGCTTGCTGTAATTCTGTCCTGGTAGCCTAAAAAAAACTAATATTAAATATTAAAGAAATTAGTGTTTGTGTGTATTTAAATGCTTGATTATTAACTCACCTAACTCGTGTTTTAGATATGAAGTTCGGATTTCAAGTTATGTAACATTGTGATGCTGATTTGGTTGCTAAACACGCTCATGGTTTTGTTTGGTCTTGTACAGCAACTCTGCTCCCCTCAGAATGTGAACTGTCGAGACCTTGAAGGCCGCCACTCCACGCCGCTTCACTTCGCCGCCGGCTACAACCGCGTAGCCGTTGTTGAGTACCTGCTGCACCACGGCGCTGACGTCCACGCCAAAGATAAAGGGTGAGCTTGGCTGCGGGCTGCTGTTTATCAGAAACTCTCAGTCTTAGTCAAGCCGGTCCCATTAACATTCAACTCACGTTTTTCCCAGCAGTAGAGGATCAACTATAATCTTCCTGTCACCATTTATCTCACTCTGAGTATCTCTCACTCTCTCCCTCTCTGCCATCAGTGGTTTGGTGCCTCTGCATAACGCCTGCTCGTACGGCCATTATGAGGTGGCCGAGCTTCTTGTCAGGCACGGTGCTTCGGTCAATGTGGCCGACCTGTGGAAGTTCACTCCATTGCATGAGGCAGCGGCCAAGGGCAAATACGAAATCTGCAAACTGCTTCTGAAGGTACTTCTCTCACCAGTCTCGCTAGTAGAGATACACACAAATGCACACACATGCTTCCGAATCAGCTCGTCTTCACGTCACTTGGCATACTTGTTAATTCAAGTGATATCTCTTTTTCGAAGATGTCTGACATCGCCTGGAGTCCTTAATGGTTTTTATCACTCTGTAAAGTTTTTAAATGAGGTGAGAAGCCCTGTAGGTGCTTCGCCGTGGAGCAGACGTTGAGTTTAATGCTGTCTGCTGTCGTTGCACCTCAGGTTACTGCCACCGAGAGCTTCAAAGCTGCGAGGAACACGCGCCGCCTTCCCCTTTAAACAAACATCTCACTTTGCTTCCTGAAATATAAGTGCTGAAGATCTATTGGTTTTGTGTTAGAAACTGCGAGCGAAAACATTTCGTGTTCTCTGAATCTAAAGTCGTAAGAGCTGTAAAATGATTTTGAAGGGCTGGATTTCCCAATTCAATTAGGTCTCGATTAGATTTGAATCTGCTTCCAAAGCAGTTCGTTTAGGAATGTTTCTATTACAAGTCAGTTTTGCCTAGATATAAGTCACTAAAAATACTTGACTAAAATATTCATGTTTAGGTCCACAACTGTTAAGTTCAGATATTTTATTATTTATCATTCATTCTAAGATGTAACCTGGTAAACCCAGTTTCCCCACCATGCAGACTGGTCACACTGGTCAAAATTATGATATATGATAGTGTCTAAACTAAAGTGTCTACACCGTTCAGGGGAACAGCCTACAAAGTGGTTGCTTTCAGTTGTTCTTGCATACTAAGCTGAGCTAGAAGAAAGTATTTCAACGCCCCATTGGCCAAAATGAATATGCCCCGCCCACACACCATGTGTGATGGCTTGGGGGTGCGATGGTGTGCTAAGTCAGCCCTCAGTGCTTCTCTGTGCATCCATACTCTCTGTGCTTATCTCCTTCAGCATGGAGCAGACCCCACCAAGAAGAATCGAGATGGAAACACACCATTGGACATGGTGAAGGAGGGAGACACAGATATCCAGGACTTGCTGAGGGGTGATGCGGCGCTTTTGGACGCCGCCAAGAAAGGCTGTCTGGCGCGGGTCCAAAAACTGTGCAGCTTGGAGAACATCAACTGCAGAGATACGCAGGGACGCAACTCGACTCCCCTGCACCTGGCAGGTAACGAAAAATCATTTCCAGCATTCCGAGCTGTCGCATTCAACGCGGAAAGGAGAGCGCTTCTCTCTTTCAAATGGAAAAATCAAGCTGTAACGGCAGCCAGAGAATTGTGTCTCCACAAAAGCAATGAAGCAGTATGTAAGATATCATTCCACCCCAGAGGCAAAGCAAGGGAACCCACGAGGCAGGAAAAAAGGGACATGTTGAATTAAATCTTGGCTCTCATCCCTTTCTGAGCTCTGTGTAAGCCTGGCTTCCAGGCGGGGATTCAAAAGCTTCTCTGCCAAATATTAAATCTGTCTAAGTCTTCCACACTGTTCGAACCATCACCAACATTTACATACACAACAATATTCTCAGTGTGGTTCATGTCTCTGATAAAGTCTTATTCAGAAAAATCCTTTATGCGATCTTATTTATGGTTGTTGTATTAATAAGTACATCTTCGAAAATGTAATTGTTTGCAGTATCCATGTGCATGAATCAATCTGAGGTTAAAAGACCACACTGTATGAAAATGGCTTTTTGTGGCTGTAGAAATAAATGGTATATAAATAAGAGGTAATTATAAATGGTTGCCACTTTGTGTTGACAGAATGCTAGATTGACGGCCTACAGTTTGTTCTGTTATATTTGTTGCTTTATGCCTTTATTACAATAATAATAAGTTACCATTATGAATGTGTGTAGTGTTGGCCTAAAGAAGGAAACTTCAAAGGCGTCATCAGTATGCTTTGTGAGGAAGGCAATCCCATAATGCATTGCAGTGAGCTCAGTGACAAACTAAATCCAAGTTGTAATTAATTCTGTGGCAAAAACGATATAGATCAAAAACAGTTGTCTGTTTTTTCCTAAAATATGGTAGAAGGTGGGCTTAGAAGGACTCTTTATTCTGGGCAGCAAGACAGCTAACTAGG
The DNA here is from genome assembly GCA_036877575.1 of Botia almorhae. Classification (NCBI taxonomy): domain Eukaryota; kingdom Metazoa; phylum Chordata; class Actinopteri; order Cypriniformes; family Botiidae; genus Botia; species Botia almorhae. Next base: position 22,398 of record JAZGTJ010007051.1, read on the forward strand.
TTTTGGAGCAAAGCTAGTGTTTCCAGGAGGTCGGTTCATATCTGGGTAAAATAAGTAGCATGGGAACAATCGTGCTCCTGGAAACACTGTTGACGATCCAGCTGCACTTGTAGAGGCTCAAGAAACATTACCCAGAATTCCAAGGATGTTAAAACGATCTGCCTCTTGCTCTCCAGGGTAGAAGACTACTACTCTAGGACTGCACTACAGCCGTGCCGCTGACTCATAGCAGGACACGTACTGCGTGCTGAACAGCACAGAGCAGCAAATGTCATTGAACAGATGGAGTGAGCGCTCTGGTCAGTCCACATATCTTGCTAGGCCAGGCCAGCAGCAGGTGGGTGATGGCCCTAACCATCAGGCAGAGATACTCACAAGTTTACTTCAGTTAGCACGCATAGACCATTTCCACCAGAGCACAATGAGCTGTGACTAACGCGACCGTTGCGACCCCCGCCTACTGAACATGCCGCTCGTCTGCTGTTTGCCTGCAGGGAGAATCATAACCGTTGTTTTGCCGCGGTTACCGTGAATTCTAGTTAATTTACAATGGGAAAGAGACAGAAGAATGAAGGTGGGCTGTATGCGGCTTCCCTTGCCAAGTTTGTTTGCAAAACCCCAGCCACTTTGTCATGCAGTTCTGCTAGATAGTATCTGTTCTGTGATTGGCCAATCAGGTGAGGCGATTTTTTTGTACGATCAATCAAATGGCATTTGACGTTAGCCGAGCACAGTGAAGGAAAATGTTGTACGAGGTTTCCTTGTGAATGTTTTATTTGGGCTTGGTTCATTAACTTGCTTCATGGAGAAGTAGCACATTTTAAATAAATGGCTTATTTTATTAATTTTGATAGTTTTATATATCAGGTAAATTGTCTCATCAGTTACATGGGCTGAAACTTGATGACTTCATTACGAAACGCTAACACCCCATATCAAATTCACCACGTTTGTTTGTGAGTGAAAGGTTTGAGAGGCTGCTGAAACTGCTTTGGGTTTTGTTGGAGAGTCTGTGGAAAGGGTTTGATTAGCACAGCAGACGCGGTTGAGAGTGTGTGTGTGAGACAGAGAGCATGTTTTCATTAGTGAGGTTCTCAGGGCTGGGTTTGTGCATTATTAGAGGGCTGAGGCCCGTAATGATGAGGGCTTTAATTAGCGACAGTCCTGCAGGCACTCGTGTGTCTGGAACTCAGAGGAAGAGGGAGAGCAGCCAAGCAAGATGCTTCAAACTGAAATCAGTGACACAGTGTG
>JAZGTJ010007052.1:0-23644 GCA_036877575.1 Botia almorhae
ATTTAATAGTTGGTTGCAAATATATTGTTTTATTGTGACCTTAGCCAGCAATGAAAAGGACTTTGGTTGGGTCTGACTAAATAACCTGCAAAAACAACGTGCTGCCCATTCCTTTCTGTTTGTGTTTGAAAGAGCTCTTAAAGTATTCATGCTGCTGCCTGACATGAAAAAGGTGCTCTCATGTTTCTTGTGAATAGATAGATGGAGGTCAAGGACCCAGAAACATAATGACTCATCCATTTTTAATGCATTATTTCTGTTTTATCATGTTATGTCCAAATCAAATATTTTATTGCCTCTTACTGAAGCTCTCTTACTAAATTATTCTGGAAAATGTTTTCTGCTGTGTGTTCTGATAAACTTTCCTTCTCCTTGTTAACAGGAGAAGCTCTCAAAGAGTATCCATTTCCTAATCAGCAAAGAGGACCAAGTGAGGACTCAGATTTCTGAACTGGAGCTGTTGATTCACCAAACAGAGGTGAAAAATGTTCAAAACAACCTGATGGTACAGTTTAATTGCTTGGCTAAGTTCTCCAAACTCACTTGACTTAAATCAGCACAACTACAGTCTCATTACAGCTGTAGCATCTACAATCTCCCAACAACTTCACAATATTACATAGATGCTTACAGATGAATTGTATAGATTTAAAAAGTTTACACGTAAACAAGAAAATCCGTCATCAGCAGCAATCAAATTTTAAAGTAATTAAACCAGACTTAAATATCTTTTAAAACAAACACAGGTATAGAGATCATTTTTCAATCAAAACATTTTGTCTGAAAAGTTGGTGTCTGTAGTACAGCAGTGGCAGAAGGGTCAAGCAGAAGGTTTGTGAAGTGTGCATGAGCTCCAGAGCTCATGACATCACTTGTGTTTTTGCGTAAGATCTAGTTTGATCCAATGTTAGTTTTTTTATTGATGTTACACATTGAACCACACATTTTGTGTTTAAATGTATTTGCCATTTTTTAAGTATTACTGTCACACGTGTTTTTTTATAAATGCAGGAAAATGGGCAGCTTGCAGAGAGAAGCGCCAATGAATGCTTTGAGCGTCTCTTTGAGACCCTTCAAGAAAGAAAAAGTAAAATGTTGCGATCCATCGAGCAATCCAGGAACCTGCGTGTGGAGCGTCTGCGTGTGCAGGTGGAGGAGTATCGGGGCATGCTGGAGAACAGTGGGCTTGTGGGATACGCACAGGAAGTTCTGAAGGAGACAGACCAGTCCTGCTTCGTTCAAACGGCTAAACAGCTTCACATCAGGTTGGATCATTTCAGTGTTGGTTGTTCATAAAGCAGCTTTTGACATTCACTTTTCAGCATGGTCACACAAGCTATGATATGCTTTTCAGGGAGCACATTTACTGACAAAATATAACTTGAATTTACTGTAAGTCGCTTTGGATAAAAGCATCTGCCAAATGCATAAATGTAAATGTAATGATGTCATAGGTCATCCAGTAATAGTGTGAGTTATCATCTTTATTTCTTCACAGGATTCAGAAAGCCACAGAGTCACTGAAGACCTTTCAGCCAGCAGCAAACGCATCGTTTGAGGAGTTTGTTATAGACACATCAAAGGAAGAGATGGTGCTGCAGGAGCTGAGCTTCAGTGGAGGTGAGATGGTGCTGAAGGAGCTGAGCCTCAGTGGAAGTGAGATGGAATCACACAGCCAATAATCTTACAGACTGGGAGACTCAAACCATTTTCAAAACATCAAGTAAAAATGTCTTGAGTCAAATTGATTGTCAAAAAGCAGAGATATCAATCAGTTGAATTACAGAAGAGCCAAAAGTGAATGTGATTTTTACCATGTTTATTGAGTTTTATCGTGTTTCTCTGGAGTTGATCATGCTGATCTATTGTTATTGGTGACCATCTACGTACCATCTTTGAACTGTGAGTTTAGTCATTCTGGCTCACAGACTCACAAGGACCAAACAGAGACTCTGTGTGCTATGATCCATAAGTCTTCCACCACTTGGATGATTTTGGTGAGATTCGTGTTTGGATCTGTTCTCTTCCATGTGATCAATAAGTTCTCAGTAAACAAAATGAAGTTTCTGCAGATGTAGACTCACAACATTATTGATGGGTGCTAATGCGTCTGCTGGCTGTGGAAGCTGTAACCCTTATCTCGGCCAATGTCTACTCTAATGTAATAAGCTGAATTGTTGATGAGGCAAGGCTTTTATCCACAGCTTTATTTCTGCTGTATGGCAGATTTTCTTCACTTTTCCTCATGCTGTTTTTCTGCTGTATTTTCTGCCTCTTGCTCTTTTGTCTGGTTAAATGTGTCTCTTGTTCAGATTAATAGATTCCTATTCAGGGAAAGTGTGTTTCCAGCTCTTGGCGACAGACAGGCTGTGACAGGCCTCGTTTCCACAGTAACAAGTGCAGCTTTATTCTTTGTTCTTGAGGTCTTGTGTCTTGTAACACAGACACCGTCTTATAAACAGCAAAATTATGGGATGTAATTGTTTGAATTGAAGACACTTGTGAAGTTTTTACTCAAAGCTTGTGTTAATGTTGATGAAGTGTTGATTTAATTTTTTGTTGTACATTTAGTGAAATAATGTAATGTAATATATATGTAATATAATCAGAACATCACCACCACCAGTGTTTCAGCCTCATTAAAAGGATAGACCCCATTAAATAAGTTATTGATGTAAAGTGCCCTCAATAAGTATTGGGACAGTAAAGGAAAAATTGCAGTGAAGTCTTGAATAAAAAAGAATGAGGCAAAAGTCCAGAAATGTCACTTTTTGTTTGGCAGTTTTAACACATGAATGTTTTACCAGTTCAGAAAAGTAACACAGTTTCAGAAGACTGTCTCTCTAACTGGCTGTGTGTTCGGCTGTGTTCTGTAGCCTTATTTGTTAACACATTAAAAGCAGGGAATGTGTAGTATCAGTTTTGTCCATTGCTTTTTGCAGTCTGAGTCTTGTTTGTGAGAACACGCAAGCCAAGATGAAAACGAGGGAGCTGACTATGACAGAAATGCATGTGTCATTCTGTACATTTGCATCATATCTTGTAATCATAAGAGATTTCTTGACTCCACAGCAAACAGAGCAACTATTCTTTTTTTAGAGTCATTTCTTTATAAGTCCCAATACTTATGGAGGGCACTGTATATTCTTGATATATATTACTATTGCAATTTCTCTAGTCTTACTGATTGTGTGCTAAACTGAATGTACAGCACAATATGTTTTTTCAGATTCATGAGTTAGTCAAGTGACTTGATGACCGCAATCAATGTTTTGAATCATGGACTGAATTAGTCAGATAGCAACTTCCTTCCTGAGCTGCAGGTTCATGTCAAAATGACTCGTAATGAGCTAATGATTCGTATTGCCAAGTAACATTGTAGTGAAAGATTCACAGCTGTGTTTATTAAAAGAGGGTGTGTGTGTGTGTGTGTGTGTCCGAGAGACATGTTGTTTCTTGTTTATTCTGAAGTAGTTTTGTAGTTCCAGTAGTTTTGCTTTTATTCACAAAGTCATCACTAAATCCATCTGTGTGTTGATATTGAGCTCTGATTAAACCATTAGAATGCATGAATTTACCTTCTACAATGATCTGTAATTTTCTGGAGATTTGATTTCCTTTTTTCTCTCATCAGTTCCGGAGCCTCCTGTGATTGATCTGTCTCGCTCTCGCATTTACAACCAAGCACTGATCCACTGGAGGCCATCCGTAGACACTTTGCCTTCAGATCATTATACTGTTGAGTCCAAAAGGGTAAGCAGTGAGGATGGAGATCCAGGCCACTGGAGGATGATAGAGCACGTGTACGGCAGCAGTGCGGTGGTGTCTGATCTGGACTTTAACTGCCGCTATGCCTTCAGAGTGAAGAGCTGCTGCAATGGCACATTCAGCCCCTGCAGTCCAGAGGTGGTCTTCCACACCCCCCCAGCAGCAGGTAAAACGCAGACTGCCTCATGTCCATGTGCCCGATTATACTCTGTTGCTATTGATTCTTTTATTTATAAGCTGTATCTACCCCCAAAAAAATTATAATTATTTTTGAGTAATTTTATTTGATTTACTAAACTTATGTGTTCATCATGCAATGTCTCTTTAAAACCACATGGTAATGATTGACTCAAGGTGCTTGGGCAGTAATCGTGATCTGCAGCTGCATTTATACTTTATTTTTGTAATTCTTATTAACATTGCCTAAAAACAAATTGAGTGAAGTTTTACCAAATTATGTTGTTTCATTGTTTATGTTGGAGCTATGATGTTTTGCTGTTGTTTTGCTACAGTATAGAAGCCTTAACTAATGGACCTGATTTCAACCCGTTAGTGTTTGTTCACAGTTGTACCACAGCATCTCAGAAACACTCAGATGCACAGATGTTATAAATGTGACTTCACCTCGGTGATGTTGATAAATGAGTGATTTGTGTCTCTGCCCGTCAGTGTTCAGCTTCCTCTTTAATGAGAAGTGTGGATTCAGTGCAGAACGCCTTCAGCTGAGCAAACACAGGGACTCTGTGGAAAGCTGCGCTGGACTGAGTTTCCTTCTGGCCGCAGAACGTGTGCAGACAGGAGGTTACATTTGCCTTGACTACATCATCGGAGATACAGGCATCTCGCGTGGACGCCATTACTGGGCTTTTCGTGTAGATCCCAATTCGTATATGGTGAAAGTGGGAGTAGCATCTGACTCCAAACTAACAGAGTGGTTTCACAATCCTCGTGACACCAGCAGCCCCAGGTGAGAGGACACACACAGGCAATACAGTTGTTATCAAAATTGATACAATATTGTAAAATAAGTTCAGTGATTTTGTGATTTAATTCCATTTTGTTGTGTAGCTCTTTTCATAACATATTTTGCTGAACGAACAGGCCGGCTGTTTACAGTGTAGATGTGCTCTGTAGGTATGATCATGACAGCGGCCATGACAGTGGGAGTGAGGACACCTGCTTCGAGACTTCACAACCCTTTGCGCTGCTCACCATTGGGATGGGGCGGTTTTTCATTCCTAAAGCTTCAATCACAGCTGCCTCAGGGGACCACGGCAACCGCATCCTACCTATGCCGCAGAGAATTGGAGTTTGCCTCGACTACGATGCCAGACATGTCTTTTTCTATGATGCTGACAACATGCGCTGCCTGTATGAGAGACAGGTGGATTGTTCTGGTATCATGTACCCTGTTTTTGGGCTCCTGGGTGGTGGGGCGGTTCATCTGGAAGAGTTCATCACCACCAAGCGCTTGTCATATATGTGATAGTCTGTTTTCCATTGAGGTTTATCAGTCTCTGATTATCTGTTCTCTTGAGTTCCTCATCACTAATAGTCAGGCAGAGAATCTGGTTTAAGTCCAATCCTGAGTGCCTTCATAACATCAGTCAAGTTTCCACACAGACATCAGGATTTACTAATGCACACATACACACACTTAATGTAGGGGCACCTTTAATACACTGTTAAATAATGCAACGCCTCACAACAGCATTGTTCAGCTTTTATTAACGTGCACTGATACGGTTGTTATTGTTTCATAGTTTACATACAGTTTTCATAGTTTACATACAGTTAAGTGATTTCAAAAATCACAAGTGATTATGATTTGTACACTGTGCACAATTCACTTTTGAACTTTAAGTTGTGCACTGATACAGAGTTATTATTATTATTATTATTATTATTATTGTTTATTAATTAATAATAATAATATTATTATTATTATGCAACAGCACCGGGAGCACTAAGAAATATTTTAAAATATTTAATACTCTGTCCTAGAACATGTAGTTGATTGTTTTATAATAAAGCAACACTTTTCCTTCATTTAAAATACTTCATTGAATTGAATCACTTGAAATGTAGCTTTTGAATCACATCGGTGCTGCTCATTCGAAACAACATGATTCATATGAGGCAAACTGTAACACCTTAAATATTTGTATGCACTATCAATGCCATGGCAGACATCTTGACTGAACTCATATGGCCTTATTGACTAATCACATACTTTTTGCTTGATTAACCAGATTACTGGCTAGAAAGGAACATTCTTGTCTTAACTAATTCACAATGGCAAAAATGATTGGGAGGGATTCTGTAGCCACTTGGCCTGTGGATTTAACGCTACCTCTTATTTATGTCTTTGACACGTTGTTGTACTGTACTCGTCTTGTTGTTGATTTTCTTTTTTAAAAGGTGGTTGAAAAGTGCTTGATTTCTGAAGAGAAATATAATACAGTCTTAGGTCTGTAGGTCTTAGCCAGTCACATTTCAATAGCAGTACGTCAGTAGCATTTTAAGGGCACATTGTACCACTAAGTGTATACAATTGTTTTACCGTACATTTCCCTCAATCATGGCAAAGTCTAAATTATTTTTACTAGTAAAATCTTGAATGTATTCACATGAAAGGAGGTAAAAAAATGTTAACGCTGTTTCCTGTAGGTTTTAAGTGTCCCATGAATGTATTTAAATAGTTGCAGTCTTTTTTAAAGTGTGTTAATGAATAATATCGATGTGCTTTCAAATATATTGCTGAAGTGAGAAGATTGTGTGCATGACCATTCAAGGTCTGATAATAAATGATTTGTCATTTTCTCCCTCCATTTGGCCACTATTGAAACCGCTTTTGCTGAATTTGAAGTTGCGCTTGTTTACTCTTTCAGCTGGATCTTTTGAGCGTGTTGCGTCACAACATAAGTTTGGAAACATGTAACTAAAGTTCTGCTTGTTTCTTGTAAATGTTAAATTGGATCTTAAATGAAATAAATTGCTGTGATTTTTTTTTAACTTAGTTGAAACTCTTTATTATTCACTGGTTAGGGTTAGTAAGAGGTCTCAAGCAAGCACTTTAACGCATGTCAAAAACATGCTGCTGCTGGTAAGATTGGATTGGTGTGGGATATTTTGAACATAGGTGGCCCTGTATGATGGTTAATGGAAATATGTCTGTTGTCCTCTGTGGTTTATTGTTAACCTTCTATGTGTTTGTGTGTATACTTATAATGATAAACAAATGTCCTTTAAGCTTTGTCTTACGTCTGTTATTTGTCTTATGTCTGTTATTTGTCACTATTTGTATAGCACTTAGAAACCCATAAAACAGGAACTTGTGAGTCTATGCCTTAAGCTCATTACTTTTTTGACCTTCAAAAGTTTTTTTGTTCAGGTGAACAGCGACAATATTTTAGTGTTTGTGTTAATATTCTAACTATATTTTTTGAATACAGTGATTTTAGGCGACAGTGCAGCTTCGGTTTAAATGTCTTTGAGGTTCAGGAATTTAACATGCGCCTGCATTCTACGACAAAGTATCTCATTTCTACATTTGGTGCCTTTTTGACCTAATAACCTAGCTTCTTTGGCTTCAAACCTTCATTTGATGGATCTCTGAACACACAACCGTACGGGCATGTTTTGTTAATGTAAAGCTAATATACAGTATTTACAACCATATCTTAGTTTAACTTGTTTTAAAGAGCTGGGCTGTTAGGGACTAACATCTGTATTAAACAAGGTGTATCCATGTTTGTCTGTTGTACTTGCATAAACTGGCTGAAATCCAGCTGCATTTCTAACTGGTAATATTTGCTTTATATAGCAGTAAAACAGATGAGCTGCTGGTTGTCACGGCACCATTCTGAGTATTGTCTGTGATGCGTCTGTAGGATTTAATGAATCAGGAAAGAACTCCAGAGACACATCACCAAGAAACAGTGCTTTGGGTCCTAATGTTTTATTTGCAACTACTCTGCTGGGATGTTACCTCTGCACAAATAACACACATTGTTTGTAAAATGAAATCAAGACATGAGGCTTTGAGATGCAGATCATTTGATGTCAGTTAAACTGTATTTAGCATCTGCTCCCAGTCCCCTATTCATAATTCAAGAAAAAGTAAAAGATCACGTAGCAACAATGAAGACGAGATGTTTTTGGTGGTGTGTCTGGATAAGTCGGATATATTTCGTCCAAAGCAGAAAAAAGATAAAAACAGCACATGTCTAAAGGCACTTGATTTTACAGCAATATCAAATTTTTGAAAAGAAACCAATGGAGGTTTTTCTCTGTATGTGGGAAAGAACAGAACTGTTTAAGTGTGAATTCAGTCTTGACCGATTATCAATACATACAAAGCCATAGGCTACAAAACATTACACACAGTTACAAATGTACAGGAATGAGCTGAAATAAATGTTGAAAATGCTGATCACAAATGATCCTTCAATGAAAACAATAAGAGAAAGTGACTCATTAACTTCAACAGGACTGATCAAATTTAGCCATTAGCAAAATAATCCAAACAGAACAGCATCTCTACATGCTGGAATGTAACATGACATTCCCTCATGCAAACAAGCCCAGATTCTGTTAAACAGCAACCAAACTTTTCACCCAGTAATAAGTCACTTCAGGTGGTCAAAGTGAGGCTGATGTTCAATGAGCAGTAGATGCAGAAATGTAGACAGTCACTTTCAGAAAAGATGGAGCTTACTGTAGATAATTAATCTGTGCACACGAGAAGAGCAGCTCAGTCCAGGACAAGTCCAGGTAATTTCTAAACAGCATGTGTGAGGTACATTGTGAGTTTCAGTCATAAAGTTTTCTGCTTTAGCACCAATTCGGGACGTGATGAAGACCGATTGAAACCGCTTCAGTCAAAGTGAAATCACATTGGAACTGGAGAAAAACAACTTGCAACAATGCACATGTGTAGGAAGAAATGAAAATGAACACACACACACACACACACAAAATCAGCCATGGCTGCTACCTGAAAACATCTCTACACACTAACTACTGTCAGCCCACTGTAACCAGACAGTTACTCTGTGTCATCTTGGTGTGTGTCATTAGAGACTTTAACACACAAATAACAAAAGCGATAATCTTTTCCTCCTCAGGGCTGACAGTTTGAAAGCAGACACACAAAACTGAATCAGTCAGTCACTACAAGAGAAAGACTGAGAAACAAAGAAGAATAATACAGCAACAGGCCGCAGCTCAACAGCTCAGGTGTAAACATCAGTTCTGTATTCCTGTGACGATTGTGTTACAGTGTCACAGACAGTGGGTCCGTGGTGGCCTCTGAGGAAGCCCATTGTGGGATGGTCGATCCAGGTGGGAGTCGGAGGAGTGGGATGGGTCTTTCACACTGTTGGTCGGCTGAGGGTTTGAGGCATCCCCATGGTCACGCAGGTGACTGCGGTCTCCATAGTAACGACAGTTATTCCGTCCAGGGTTTCGGTCATGATGGAAATTGCCATTATGTCGCTGATTTCCCTGGTAACCGTGAATAATGCGCCTGTTGCCCTGGAAAATCTGTAACAGCAGAGAAAAGCACATACTTATTCTGGAAGATTAGCAGTTTGTCATGTGGTTTTGTGTATGTGTGTGCCCATCTCTTTCCTGAATATTTTGATCAAGCTCCAATCACAATTTCTGCAGTGATATGGAATGTTTTTGTCTATTAAATGTCTATTAAATAAACTTGAATATTCAAAAATGAATATTCTTTTACCATTTACTCACCCTCATATCATTTCAAATCTGTATGACTTTACTGCTTCTGAGAAACACAAAAGAAGATAAAGTGTGATGTTGCCAATCAACATTGGCACCCATTGACTTCCATTCTTTGGACACAAAACCACTGAGACATTTCCGAAACATCTTTATTTGAGTTCAACAGAAGGAAAAAGTCACACAGGTTTGGAATGACATGAGGGTGAGTTAATGATGGGAAATTTTATTTTTTGTGTAAACTATCCCTTTAATCAGGAGCTACAGTGCTGAGACGTCAAGACCAATGACTGTATGATCATCACCTGTTTGTGTGGAATGTTGGGGCGGCCCATGTAAGCAAAGGCCTGATGCAGAGGCTCAGAGGGAGGTGGGGCTTTCACAGGGGTGGAGCCTGTGACAGAGGAAGAGGTGGAGCTGCAACGAGAACGGCTGGAGTAGCTTGTCTGAGGATGATATACTACAAAGAGACAGACAGACACTGTCATGTAAACAATTTGTTTGTTCACATACAACAAATCCATGTTCACTGTCCCACCTGATCCAAAAGACATGATGCTGCACTTGAGTGGCTCTAGATCATACGAGAACTTCACAGCTTTACCAAGATCCTCGTCATACTTGCGCTCACTGACAAAGTGCTGGAGAGACACAGACAACAAACAGGAGCTACAGGGGTAAGATGATGTGTGTGGGATGTGTGTGTACAGGTTTGGCTATACCTGCAAGGTCTTAAATGTCGCCCCAATATAGTAAAACCTGTTAAACGCTTACAGGCCAGCTGGCCCTTACTGGTTAAAAAAACTCAAAATGTTCCAGATGATAATAGTCTTTAAATCTAATGATCTGCAGGTTTCTGTGAGGGTTTCTTTTGAGGTGTGTGTGTCTGCACCTTGATGTCAGCTCGAAGTTCTGTGAGCTGGTCCTCTGTCAGTGATGCTGATTGGTCAGTGAGTCTCTTCAGCTCTTCTGCTCTCTTCTGACGGCCATCAAGTATCTCCACTGAACACAAACACACACAAGATCATTCTCACTGAACATCAAAGACACAAGAACCCATACATGCTCATCCTCATGAAACACCAGAGACACCACCACAAACGTACAGCACAAACTCAACAAATTACAGCAAAGTGATTTTTTAAATGTTTGACAGCACATGTAAATGACAAGCCATCAGGTACAGCTGGACTATAACTCTACTCACTGGCCTCTGCTTTGACTTTGTCCATTTCAGCGAGCAGGGCCACCTCTCGATCCATCAGACTGAAAACAGAAACACCTCAATATAAAAACTCTCAGATCAGCCCACTCCATATGACCTTCCTCTTTTACTTCATCTCACAATGATTTTGATCAAGAAGGTCTTTCTTTTAATTTGGTTAAATGGGAAATGCCACAAAACACACAATGGTGATTCACTTTTGCTCAGAGAAGATGCTAGTGACAAACACCAGAAAAACACAAAGATGATAATGTTGTTTTTTTAGGCATAACTTCTCCACAATTCACAAAAAAACAGAAGCAGCTTCATATGTGAACACTGTGCAGATCTTTGACATCACTAATGCTTTTGTGTATGTATGTGATACCAGCTCTGAAGCTCTGCAAATGTCAGCTTCATTCTCTTGATTGAGGAATCCATCTCATCTTTCACCACGACTCTGTAGCGAGTCAGTGACGCCGCACAGCGCTGAAGGTCCTTCACAGAGCGATCCACATTTACCCCTGCAAAAAAACAATAAATGTCACACTTCCAACAGTACAAATTTAATTTCACAAGATACGACAAGGTAGCTGCAAACCTTGCTTTAATACACTGGTCACAAAAAATGTTTCTCATGAATCAAATGTGTTTCTGGTGATTGATTAAGCCCCTCCCCTCAGGATTTCACATTTATTCAGTGACACTGAAAGTAAACCCTCAACTTGTGAACTCCAGAGCAAACAGAAGATAAAAATGAATCTGTCACACACTACAGCCACTGGGCTCTGAAGTTATTACCAATCTTTCTGCCAGAAGAACTTTGCTGCATGTTCATAGAGGCAATGGGCCCAGGGGAATTCTGGGAGCTGGAAATAGTCTTGGATTGAGACTTGTTACTATGGGAAGCATGACGATTCTGTCGCACTCCATTACTGGTGCCGGGCTGAGGAGCAGGGCTTGGTGGTAATGTCACCTCTCCAACTGCAGCAGAGGAAAGAGACCAAATGAAACTCCATCATGACTCAAACATCTGAACATGAAACAGAAGACAGAGGAGCATCACACGCTGGTCTCTGACTCTACCTGTCGCAACTGACAGCTCAGGGGCAGCAGCTTCACAGTCCAGTTCAGCTGCATCCAGGCAGGTAGAGTCTAGCTGCTCACTCAAAGAATCTAACGAATCTCCTTCAGCACCTGCTGAACCATTGGCATGGAAACCATTAACAGGCTCTGAACATTCAGTGTCTGCAGGCACGTCAGTCTGTGGTTTAGGCTTCTTTTTCTTCTTGGGCTGTCATTAAAACAGTTGTTTAAATCAGACATGCAAATTACAGACTCCCATAGAATAGTAAGATAAACCATATCAGGCCATTTTATAGTCAACTATAGAACTTTAGATTACTAATAGAGTTACAGTTTTACAGCAGCTTTTGAAACGACATACTGTGCAAGAACAAATGTATCCCAATGACAACTTATACAATAGCATTTATGAAATCACTCACCTTCTTTTTCCCAGTAACATTCCATTCCTTCAGGATCTCCACAGCACTTCCTAACAAACACACACTGCTGTTTTACACTACAACATAGCATCAATCAGAGCAGTAATTTAAAAAACCCTCCCGTGTACTTACCCATACAGTCATTAACACCATTTGACAGTGTGTGCTCGACACATACACACTACACTAGCTTTGCACCTGAACTGTGGTGGGCTGACAAGTGCAAACGTCAATGTGCTCTTTCAAACTAAATTTGTAAAAACGCTGCTAGCTTTTCAAATGCAGCTAGCACTCCAAACACAGTTAGTGTCAAACACAGCTCGCTCGCCAAATGTGGTCATCCATTGCTGTTTTGCTGTTCTGATTGTTCGCTAACAATTCCATCTAGTTTGTTTTCTGACCACCGTGCAAACGATTCCAGAAACATGAGCAGACTAGCATAGAGTATGTAAATCGGGCTGTGTGTGTACAGCACATACCCTGCTGATCATTAAATCTGTCATGTCACACACTATATACATATGAACTTCTTTAGGTTTAACCAAGTGTGATAGAAAATGGATATAGCGCTACAAGACGTAGCGCTCAGTGATTTGTAATTGCACTAATACAGCACAGGTGCATAGAGGGTGTTTGTACCTTCTACAAATGCCTGCACTGCTCGATCCACACAGTTCTCAAAGTGCTGCAGAACCAGAGCAATCTCGTTATTGCTCTTATTGGGCACCACCGCTCGCACGGCATTAATCTGACGAGACACAAGATGAACTGAGAGTATGTCTCACAAAAGCAACAAAAGCGAAACCAAGACAACAAAGGACTGAACTAAAAGATCTGTTCAGTCAAACATGATTATTACCTTTTCCTTCATCTTCTCAAATGTTCCCCCCTGAGACATCACCATTTTAGAGTGAGTGTCAAACACAACTCCAGACACATCTAGACAAATAGGAAAAAACTTTTTAAAATACAAATTTTAATAGGTTGGGGCTTCAACAATTTCAGTCTTCAAAAATGTATCTTGGCAGAGGATCTGGGTCAAAGCTTCTCCTCAAAAATATGTAGGTCAATGAAAGAAAACGCAAAAAGAGAAAGAGAGAGGAACAGAGAAAGAGAGGGTGACACACACACAGAGGTGCAAAAAGATATTAAGACTGATGACTGTGATTTCAAGATATTTTATGCCTGATATTTAATCCTTTAGTGAGAAAATAAATAAATAAATAATAATAAATAAATACAAAAAACATTTACACAATGGACAATTTCTTAACACATAACAGCAGCTGTCAGTAAATAATTACATTAACGTGTTGTCTACAAATATCAGATATTTGCTAGTTTATTTAAATTAATTGATAGGTTGATTACTGACTAAAGCTGACAAAATTACTTACAAGCTCTTAGTGACTAATTAAAACAGGTGAAAGAGACACTGTCCTAATGTTCATGCACATGAAAACACTTCCTGTCACATGACACATTATCTAACGTTTTACATTACAAGGCATTTATAACATGAGACAGAAATAATTTATTGTCATGGGATCTTGGGCACTGTCACATTTAGCCTCCCACAATGTAAACTAAAGTTCCACTTTATTCCAATAACTGACGAAAGGTAAACTGCAGTAACCTTATGAGCTTTAGTTACTAACCGTTAGAAACTAACCTTATGAGGTAAGTTACTTTATAAGCAAATATGTAAATAAGATAAATGTACAGATACATAATTCACACAACAAATTACTACAAATAGCTTCCACAACAAGTTAACACACTTGCTAAACTAGCTCACTTGCTTACAAGAGTATTTATAGACTACACATTGTAATAAACATATCAACAATGAGAAATTGTTGTTTTGTGAAATACAAGTTACCACACAAGACAACAAAAGCACTTAATTTTAGGACCTTTTTTTCATTTTTCTATTTAAAGGCCAGAATGTTTAAAGGCAATTAAATGTGCAGGGAAAATTAGTATAAGCAATGGCTACACTTAAAACATTGCTCTTTAAGAAGCTGTTTTTGCAATTCAATTTGGTCCCCCATTACCTGCACTACAAAAAATTAATAGAGGTGAGTGATCAGACACAGAGACACATGTGAAAAGAGTGTTTCTACAATGACCTGAAATTTTGTGTGTGAGTGGTGCATGCTAACAGGAATCACAAACTGTTAAACAAAAGTTCATCGTCACTTAAGCAAAGGAATGCTGATGTGATGTTCTGCTGTGTTTGCGGGTGTGGAATTCTCTTTAAGCAACAATTATGAAACCTTTTAACTGTGGGGCTGATAATACAGGCACCTGCTTACAAAAATCAGCCATAAACCAGCTGAACTGCAGTGACACGTGGTTTTACCCGGTCAAAGGGTGTTTAAAAGACACAGTTTCCAGTATGATGTGTTTCATTCGGGAGTTATGACGTCCACACCCCCCAATCACTTACACACACACGATCAGAGTTCAGATATTTGCAAAGCCATTGACTGGCAAAGGCTTTAATTTGACAAACAAAACTAGTGAATGTTGACAGAGCAACTAAAACTCCAATTATCAAATGTTTTATGTCCAAATGCAGTCTGACGAGTGTCATTTCATACACTAGCTCTTTTGCACAGCTGAAGCTACATCTCTAATATAGGGTTTTGGTGTTGACAGCTAGATGGAAAATGACGGCAGTGAAACAGAAGGGAACACAGGTTTAACAGTTGAACTATTTTTTAACATAACACTCTCTATGTGGACTTAGACTGAATATACAACATAACAGACCAAGAAAGAGCTACAAATGGGGGCATTCACACCTAATCCTAATGTCGTGTTACATTTCAATATATAGAACATACATATACAAACATATTAATGTTTATGAATGTGTGTGTGTAATATATATATATATATATATATACATATATATATATATCTTAATCGAAACATCTTTGCCATTTTTTTGTTTTAGAAACATATTTACAGCAGTTTTTAACCACAGTCACCTTTGGCTTTATAACTGTGTGACTTTAATAAATGTTGTTTTCTATTAAACTGCTATGAACAACATACAACATAAATGTGTTACACAAACAAACCAGATTAACTATCAGCTAATATGATGTAGAATTAGCAGCACAGACATCTGGAGTGAGCACTCACCTTTATAAGCACTCTTCTTCGCCATCATCCTTCTCAGTCACCTTCAACTCTACAGGAGAAAAATCATCAAAACATTGTCAGTCAGAACAGGAACTCAACTATTTTATAACCGGTTTGGCTCTCTCCTCATTGATAGCAGCATCTTTTTGGTTGGGAAATAATCTTGTCAACACGAGCATCACCCAGAGCCTAAAGTTACATGACTGAATCACCATGTCTGACAAGCACAACTTCCACATTCACACACTTTCCAATCTCAAACGCATACACACTCATTTCTGCCCAGAAAAAAGCAACTGACTCAAGTCCATGCAGATGCCAATTACATATGCACTTTTTCAAACAATCAGATATAATCTTAATTTAAGAAAGTAACTGCGACACTGTCTCCATAATCTTCAAATGGAAGAAGTTTGGCACAACCAGGACTCTTTCAATGTACCCAAGACCTGAAAATGGCTGTCCACCAACAGGCCCAATCCAACCTGACAAAGCTTTAGAGGTTTTGCTATAAAGAATGGCAAAACCTAAGTCTATCCAAAAGACTTGAGGCTGTAATTGCTGCCAAAGGTGTCAAAAATGCAGAATAAAAGATCTTAATACTTACATTTCTAACATTTTGTTTTTTATTATCCACTTTATTATGGATACCAAGTGTAGATTAATGAATTACCATTTATATTAATGATAAAAGAATTTAAATGATGCAGGATGCAGCAAAACAAATAAAAAAGTTAAGTGAGTCTGAATACTTTCTGAATGCACTGTAAATGACACCATACAAGAACCTAATATAAATGAGAACAGCAGTGAAATAAGGCTAAAACACCATCAACAAAGAACAATAGGAGTGTTATTTCCTGCTATGGATTAGATTTCCCAAAACCTCTAAGCCCCCATTCCTGATAAAATCAATACAAACATACAGTTCTTTACCTCTACAGCTATGAAAGATCTTCCCTCTGAATACTGAAGACATACAGCATGTGAAGACTGTGTGCGTTCTCACAATATCCACCTTGAACAAACCAGCTGTAGCCAGAAACACCTTTATGAGTCCAATAACCGCAAACTGTCTCAGGAAACAGAAACTTAACTATACAAACACGCGCACGCTTGGCCATGCATACACACCCATTTCTGACCCAGTGCGTGTGTTCCACGCGCAAAACGTCACGCAGCTGTAAGCGCGTCACACACTTGCGTGCAGTCATATAGGTAAAACCCACATTCAATAATTATATTCAAACAGTTAAATAAACAGAAAATTAACCGGCTATTTACCAAAGAGGCGGCGCACAGCTATTAAGTCCCTTATGCAATCGAATTATTCTTCGAGCGAAAGTGAAGATCCTGCCAGAAAGATAATCGCTACTTTTGCCCTAAAACCAGGATCTATTTGTTCCTGTTTAGCCTGTTTCGTAGATAAAGCACTGGAGGTGTAACATGATCAGAGCAAAAGGTGAGAAGAAAATAAAGAGCTGAAAAGCTGAATTAAAGACATACAAAGAAAAGCTGTGTTCTATCTGTAAGTGGGGCACCGTGACAGGAAGCAGAAAACATTCCTGCAAGTCGAAGACAGGAAGACGATTACTGACCTGCCCACTGTGATGTGGTACTGTGACACAAAACAACATAATCACACCTAAAATATACATGAAATACCAACACACTGTATTACACGCAGATTGGAGGGAATGTAATGCAGATGTGGTACTCAACACGCGCCTACAGTAAGTTAAAAACGTAATGTAAAACACAACGAAATGTCATCAACAACATAAACAGTACATCAGTCTTAAAACGCTGCGATTGATATACCCTTTTTGAGTACAATTAGAGTAGTGCATTTAAACGTTAAATAAAATAATTATTATAGAAATAAAAAATACGTTTTATGTTTAGTTCATTTATATAGCAAATTACATTTTATTTATTTTAGATTGATTTATCAGCGATGCTAACGGGATTTCGCACCGTTGGCGCATTTGCATCGGATTCTTCATGTAAACATATCAGAGATGAAAGTGTATGACAATACGCGTAAAAAGATGGCAGAGTTTATAACAGCAACATTAATATTCACCCTCTTTTAAGTGCCCAGCTCGCGGACTGATTAAGTGGCAGTATCTTAGCAACGCCTCCGCTAGCAGCTGAACTACTGTATGTGATTTAAGAAAGACGCGTATCATAACTCTCAGATAAAATGCTGAATGCTTTTCTAAATAAGTTTTATTGCCATCGCATTACAAACGTGCGAAAAAGAAATGTGATGATAATATGCATCAAGAGCGCAGCCGCGTTCATAGACGCTTCTCATTACGAAACATCTGGAGGACAAACGCCTACCTAAATGAGCTGCAGACACCTGCAACGCGCGCACATACAGTGTCGGCTCTTTAATTTCTCTTCTGTTCGTCCGTATACGTGCGAATTTCTTTAATTTCTTTCAACCGGCTCACACGTCACTTCCGCTTTTCCAGCGCGCATCCAACATCCGCCCTGTTTTGTATCCGTACAGTGACTAGAGTAGGCGGAGTCACCTCTGAGCCAGTTCGGAAACAGCATCAAAGTTCATTAAAAGTTCAATATCTATTAAATGAATACATAAATAACAAACGTTAAATGTTGAAAACGATACATGCAATGAGAACAATGCAAATGGATACATGCAAGGTTAACATAAGCTGAAAGATTTGTATAATAATGACTTAAAACTTCTTTTGTATCCCCTCCTATCCTGGACAGAAATGAATTATCTTTGTTTAAAATGCACTGTTTAAATTATGAATATGATCAATGAATTTGCAAGGGGTGTTACCTTTTTTTTGGCAGGCTCTGCAGGGGGCACATAGTGATGATGTCATAAACTTTGATTGGCTGAGGCAGTTGTTGTCCCCATAAAAAATGTTGGTCTCAGGACAGCTAGGACTATTTCGTTTGTCTTTTTGTTAATCAGACAACTCTTTTTATCCGCAGTCATTACTTTTATTTACAACAATTTTATTGTAAAAATTATTTTGTTCAAATATCTAAATGTAGATTTACATTTACATTTAGTCATTTAGCTGACGCTTTTATCCAAAGCGACTTACAAATGAGGATAAGGAAGCAACTTCAAATACAATAAGAGGCAACAGGGAATAAGTGCTATAGACAGGTATAGACAGATTTCTAAAAACATTAACATGGCTGTAAGTTTTAAAAATGGAGTTGCCCTGGTTATTGATGACCTTAAATAATAAAATGTGTTAGTCCATAAAAAAGGTAATTTTTGTGTTAATTTTTATTGTAGTGTTGCATGTATTAATTTGTTGCACATGGTTGCGTTTTTGATTTGTATTGTTTTAGAATTTTAATGCAACGCCACAGACAACTCACAATGTTTGTGATATTTTGTTTTTGTGAAACGTCCTTGAGCTTGTAAAAGGCGCTTTTTATTAAAACATTTTCTTTTGTAAATTAAACATTTTTTTTATCTCTGCAAATCTCGCGAGAATTACAAGGAACGGAAGCGGAAGCTCGTCTTTGTTAAAATGGCGACCTCCTATGTGACTGATGAATCTGGTAAAATATTTTACGTATCGATTATACATATATTCATATATATGTACATATAATGTATATCTGTATCACATTGCTATGTGTACGGCGAGCGTCTTAATGATAATGACATTGTGCTGTTTGTGTTACACAATGAGATTCGGGTCGATCGCGACACATTCTCACATGAGGCATTCTTCAGTATTTCTGTAAACATTCTTATTCTTTTAATACTGATAGGATGCAAACTCTTCAGCGGCGATGATTACAGCTTAGTGGTAAAAATGATAATAATAGCTAATTATATTCCTAACGTGAGAATTACATCAACGATAATACAATTTACAGTTTCTGTGTCACATTTAATATAAGCACACAGATTGTCTGTAATATTTAAAATAGTCTGAAAAGAGTGAAATAGTTTTATGAGTTCCTTATGTGTGTCCTCATATGGCACTTTTTCATATAATGTTTTTTGAATCAAATTTCTTTTTTTGTCATAGATCTTTTCATAATTTCTCAGAGGGAACTCTTTCAAGAAAGAGTGTTTGTTTTTAGGTAAATATATTGCTGCCACACAGCGGCCGGATGGCACATGGAGGAAACCACGGCGGGTCAAGGATGGATATGTACCGCAGGAGGAGGTACCGGTGTAAGCACATAACCCACAATTCATTTGTCCTTCTGTTTACGTGGAAGCATAGAGTATAGATGATAATATTACACACCCACTCCAATAGAATTCCTTTGTGTTTCTGGGTGTCTGTCTAGTAGCACAACCCTTCAAGGGACTATTGTAATTGATATAGTCAAAATAATCAGAATCAGAATCAGCTTTATTGCCAGGTATGTTTGCACATACGAGGAATTTGTTTTAGTGGCAGAAGCTCTACAGTGCACCAAGATCAGAACTATAATCAGAACTATAATCAGTAACTCAAACTTGTCCTTTTTATTAACAGCTATGAAAACAAGTATGTAAAGTTCTTTAAAAGTAAACCTGATCTACCACCCGGTATGAACCCAGAGGATGCAGCACTGGCTCAACAGCAGCAGCAGGCTTTGAGCGGAACAGACAAGCAGAGTGATGCAACGGTACTCTCAAAAACAGCCAAACGCAACATGAAGCGCAAAGAGAAACGCAAACAGCAATGCCGGCATCGTTCAGAGGCTAGTGACGATGTCAAGCTGTTGAGTAAAGAAATAGATGGAATAGAAATCTCTGCAGAGGAGAAAACAGTTAACTCTGACTTAACCCCGGACCCCATCGGCACAGATCCAGCTGCACCCATTGCTGAGAAGGCCAAGAAGATAAAGAACTTGCGCAAGAAGCTGCGGCAGGTGGAGGAACTTCAGCAAAAGGTGGATTCAGGAGAATTGAAAACCCCCAGCAAGGAACAGCTGGACAAACTGGGGCGGGGCCAAGCATTACGGGAGGAGCTAGAGCTGCTGGAAAGAGATTTGTGAAGCAGGCTGACAGGGCAGTTTGGGATATTTAGCAGCACTGTCTGTTTCCATCATGTCAGGGTATAGCAGCTATAACCACTTCATATGTGTGTTTTATACATTTTGCACTCTGGACTCTTTATGCAGGTCATTGGCAGAACCTACGAAAGTGCAAATGGTTTCTGGCCTTTCAGCTCTAAACTGATCATGATATCATGCACCATACTAGAGTGGAAGTTAGTTATAACTGAGCTTGTGTTGTAGAGACTGATGGACAAAAATTACATGGTGTCATTTTTCCTGTTATAATTTTATAAACCACTGTACTGAATAATGGCATGAAATATTAATATGTAAAGTTGTGTTATATTAAACATAGCATAAAAACAATGTTTGTTTTTAGTGGTGTTTAGTAAGTGGATGTATTGTTAGTTAGGTCATTCTAGCCTTCCTAAAGAACACAGGCAGAATCAAAAACATTTTTTTCTATTAAGAGGCAATGTTTGCATTCTCAAAATCATTATCAGAGTCTGATATTAATTTCGTGCGGGCATAATATCTTCTAACCATATGACAACACTGTGTCATCTAAATGTCAGTCAATTGGTCAACCTGAATATTGCTATTGCAAATGTTTAGATAAATAGTGGAATTAATTTCATAAAGTGCTGCATGTTTTACTGTCTCTTTATTGGCTAGAAAAGCTGCTGTAATTATGGTAATTACAGAGAACACATGCTTTTATGTCACTTCCTGTATCACTAAAACGCTTGACAATGTGCTCATGATGTTTAAAGAAATTACAGAAAACAAACGCCTCACATGAGCTTAAATCCAGTGTATTTACAGAACGTAAATATTTATTTGCAGAGACTCACGCAAGCATATAATTTGTTTATTGCCCGATGACAAAAATTTAAAACAGTTTCTCCCAGTTAATTACTAGAATGAAAATTACAATTGCAATTGTTTGATAGTAAGAAACAGTCTTTAAATCTATTGTGATATCATGATCTCCTGATTTTAATTTATCCTTGCTCCACATCTATAGCTTTGTTAATATTCTGACGAGTTAGGAAGGCTATCAAACTTTCATTTGGGCACTTTAACTGCTGAGAAGAATTGAGATTTTTGGTGCTGTTGATGCTGATAATATCAGTAGGTGCAGCTCTGCATCCAGCAGTGCTGAACGAGGCCACAGTAATGAGTCATCTATATACATACTGTTACGGAGGAGGCCACCACTCTGCCTCCTCCGCACCACCAGAGGGAGCCATCACCAGAGTATTACTTCCCAGTCGTGCTTAGGGTTAGGTTTATAAATCCAGGTTGTGCACAGGCTTTACAACCACTGGCCGCTTCGCTCCCAGACGAGGCCTGGACGCAAAACCGGGTTGGGTTGGTCAGGGTTTTTGTGTATGAGGTTTAGGGTTAGTTGTAGTTGTGGTTGGGTTATCCAAGTTGAATTTTCTAGGGTTAGGTTTATAAACCAAGAGCCCAGCCCAGTTGTGCACGGGCCTTCTCACCACTGGCCGCTTCGCAGTGGTGAACAGTGAACAGAATTTTCTGTTCTGGATACTAAGGTTTTGTTTGTTGTATTCTTTACTATGTACTTGCATAGTTATTTTTGGCACCGTCTTTTTAACATGTTATATTGGTCATGTTATACTGATCTTTTTAAGTCTTAGGTAAAGTTTTTAAATTGTATGCTTTGTATTCACTCTACTTTTAAAATCTCATTCTGATTATTGGGTGAATTCCTTAAGGTTAGGGTTGTGTAAATGTGTTCATTTAATAATACAACGGTCCAACTATAATGCCCACTATTGCTTTGCTTTTTATAATGTTCATTTTTATAGTATTGCAAATTCATGAATATTCCTGTTTTTTTAAGGGCCATTTCCACAAATTAAGGCATTTGGTTTAAATTTAGGCATTAAAGGTTTGAATTTAGTTTAACATGTCTTGTGTGGAAAAAAAACCCCTATATGGGGGGGTGCACATCGTTTCTATAGGTCCTGGAGAGCTGGAATTCGGTATATATTGTATTTGGGGGACCCCCGATCATTTGCACATGGTTTGGGAGCTCTAGCGCCACGAGGTGCCAAAATATGGATGTGCAACCCTTGTGTATAGGGGGTGCACCCCATTTCCGGTTGTCCTAGAGAGTTGAAACTTGAGTCTTGATCTTTTTGAAGAATTTTCTTGCAAATTTGTTTTCTCAGTACAAGAGAACTCTATGATGCCAGTCATGGAAAATTGTTACGTTACTTTTAAGGTTAGTATTTTTAATCTTTAATAATATTTTTGACTTGCATATCTGTTTAGAATTTATATATGTTCTTTATGTGCTATCTCATTTTGCTTCCACTTGTTTTTGTTTTCTATCTGTTACGTGTTCTATACTCTTGCCGTATTTGCAGTTGGTTTATTTTGTATTCTTGTGTAACATCCTATTTTAGCATTTGATTTACATTCAATGTGTTTTATCCCCTTGTATACATGTTTGGCAACCTGTGCTGTATCATTTAACGTGTAGATTTTGCAACGTGTAAATTTGTTCTGTTCTTTAATTTTCTGTTCACCGAGATATAGAAGGTTTAGATCTGTGAAGTTTAGGGTTAGTTGTGGTTGGGTTGTCCAAGTTGAATTTATTAACTTTTAGGTCTAAAAATATGGGATACAACGTCTCCCTCCATACAAACTCACCAGCTTGCATGGTTTGGCTTAGGGAGAACGAGGAAGTGCACAGGCCCACGCCTGTTATTAGGGGACATTAATCGGCCAGGGACATTGGGTTTGTGGTTTTCTTTGATTATTATATGTTAATAGGTTTTTCTACATTGTTATCTTATATTTAAGTACCAAGTTTTATTGGTCAAAGCTCTTTTCTTGTTGTTTTCTTAGTTTGTGTTAGCACTGACTTGTGCTCTAGGATCAAACTTTGGGATATCACCATTTTTTTAGTGGTAGGGTTAGTATAGATAGGGTTATTTAGGGTTAGGGTTAGGGTTAGGAGAAGGAAAGACCCACGCCCCAGAAAAATTCCAGGGGTGGGTTATGCACTGTCCATCACTTATCATGGGAAACTCATTCGTCCTTGCTAAAAATAAAAAATAAAAAATTGAGATGTTTATTTCCCATTTGTGGTGCTTGGGGGAAAAAAACCTGTTTGGGGGTTAAAAGCATAAGGGTTACAAATCTTAGGGTTAGGCATAGGTTTTGATTTGGGGCATAATTTTTATTTTATCCAATTTGGGGTTATCACGTT